>KI915053.1:1641945-1703080 GCA_000473445.2 Anopheles farauti
ATAGGACTGCATTGTAATAATAAGCAAGTTTTGCTTACATTATGTTGTTTATTTATACAGAAGTTTCTTAATTTTAGGAATTAATTATTGTCATTTCGATAAACCATACTCGATTATTAGTAAAATTCAAGCAAATCACAAAAATGTATCAAAATGTTACACCAATCGTTTATACCAGCAATCGACACAACTTTCTTGATGGGATCTTATACTGTGACAAAACATCACTACTCTGGTTGGCATCGTAAAACGGGTGAAAATTATAAAAATATTTTGTTGCCATTTAAATTTTTAGACTTACTTTATCACACGCTTAAGCCAGACTTAGCACATGCTTAGCAAAAACATAAAATAAGAAACACAGGATGTTACAGGTTCTATATTATTCCAACAAAATGTTCTCCGTTTTACTATAAAATTTCAGGCAAACCTATACCCAAACGATGTACCACGGCATTCCAGCCATTGATCGACACGCATTTGATCGTTTCGATCATTCAATTTACTTACTTTGATTGAATCTTTTTTGAATGTTTAAAAAAGTATACATCTAAAAAATCCTTCCACAAAAGTTTAATAGAAAATTAAAACTACATCACATCTCGTAAAATTTTCCATTATAAATTGAAGTCTTTCGTTCATCCATTATGACCTCTATGACTCGAATTTATGGCTCTTGCTCCTATCTCTTCTCCGAATGTCTTCTCTCTCTCTCTCTCTCTCTCTTTCTCTCTGTCTCTCTCTCTCTCTTTCTCTCTGTCTCTCTCTCTCTCTCTTAAATCCATTGCTACGTTGATTTCTTCCTTCTCAATGCTTATCTTAGCGCAGTATGTAATGTTTAAGTATATAGTTTGTTAATTATAGGATCAATTTATACAAGTCGGTTTTACGGCTTTTTCATTCTATTATGATACTATAAATCGGGTTCACGATACGATACCGAGTTCACGAACTGCGTACAAACTCTTATCTTTTAGTCACGTGGGGCGTCTACCGTACTTGCCAATCAGTTGCAATGCTTCAAATTACATGTAACTGACCAGTACCGAAATGACGATAACAATTTGTAACAATGACTAAAAAAAACACAATAAAAAGGACAACTGCAATGCAACTGTAATCTATGCACAAATTTATTCTATCTGAATAAAACAAGCCACTTAATGATAGGTAGCGTTTTATTTAAATAATTTGTTTGACATTATCACTATCTGGGCCGTGCAGGGAGGCAGTGTTCGAGCGTGCGTAATTGTCTAAATACCATTTGCACACCCTGTTCTCTGTACGCACCACACTCCCGCCCTCCCTGCTCCTGCTACTCCCACTACCTCCCTCACGGTTATCACAATTCTCTTTCACTTATCGCCTTCGTCATCACCATCATCGTCATTGCGACGTGCTTTACGAACGACCCCACGGCACGGCATGGTGTTGCTCTAATAGGGCAACAGCTATTAAAGCGGGAATAGACAGCAAAACCACCAAGCTACTAGCTACTAAAGCCCGTACCACCGCCCTTCCCCTTCTCCTCTGCATCGTTCAAGTTAATAAACAGGTTCACATCCACTCTGCCCACATAGCCGTCGATCATAAATTATAAATTGTGAAACAAATCAACACCGGATCTGCACCGCAAGCACCGCAACACAGTATCCGCCAGCCATTTCCGCCAACTGGAACGCCCGACATTTCATGGAAGGTAAACACGCATGGCGGACGGGGTAGTGAAGAAAGACAACAGCAAAAAATGATCCAAACCAACGCATCGCGTCCAGAAAGAACAACCTTCACAGGCACTGTAATCAAGTTTAATAAATTATTTAGAGTGTATTTATATGTAAATGATGCATTAATATTTAATAATGCGTGCGGCTCGGTACCATCGCGCATGCAGCTGCCAAGGGTGTAGGAAGCCGGTGCTGCATGTTTGAGCTGTCGAATAATTTGTTAATTATTCCCTTACACTACCATAACGGGACGTGGCGCCCGTGCCAAATGATTCTGTTTTAGACAAAAGTTCGGTTCGCATTCGCTGAAAGAATGCAATGCAATTTCTTGCACCCTAGCAAACCGCCTCCTGTTCGACCGTTGCCATGGAAACACGATGCGGTACGATTTTCGATGGGAGCACGTTGTAGGAACTGACAGCGAAACGGGGCATCGGAAGTACCCCAATTCACACATATATCGTGCCCGGGGCCAACAGCTGTGTCAAATCCGGTCGTCCGACGTCGTACGCGACATTTACCCGGGGATAGTGTCATAACCGGCAGCGGCTTCTCCTTTCTCCTTCACTAAGCGTTTTATTTTTTAATCTCTCCGTTGTGCGGCGTGCAGTATACAGTGGTGTTGTGTTGGTTTTAGAGCTGTCCTCGATTGGTGCGGGTAGATTTACGAGTAGACACGAAAATCCCTCCAACACCAACCAAAGCGGCACAAACGAAAAAAAAAAAAAGGAAACGAATATAGCCCCACCGCCGAAATGCGCGCATCTTTTAACTCTCGACTTTACGACCGACGCATTTTCGACACTGCGGTTTTAAATGGCCACCCGTTTCTTCGGTTGAGTTTCTTTCCGGGGCATTGAAACAAAGCGCTACACGCCACGAGAGCATTAAACCGCTGAACTTGGGTGATGGGATTGATAATTATGCGCTCGGAAGAAACTGTTGATGGGTTTGTTGTTGGGCTACACACTGCGGCCATTTCGCAGCGTGACGAGTGGTTTGTGTTTTACGAAAATATTTTCAACACTGCTTTTCTAAGGATGGTAAGCTGCGGCTCCAGAGAATATTAGTAAAACATGTGGGAAAGGAAAGTACAATTTGGATAAAAAGTTTTTTATTCATACAGGTGGTTCTAAATCTCTTTAAGAAATGCTTACACAGACTAATAATCCTAATAAAATATTACTAACATTCTGAAGAGAACTGATTCGATATTTTGGTATAAAAAACAATGCAATAGTGATTTTTACAGAATAAGTTCCGATAAGAATTCCAATTCGTTAAGTATCGAACAAACCAGCCTTCGCATACTACGAAACTTTATGTGACGTACGTAATCATATTGACCGTCTGAAAACAGTTTTTTTATCTTCTTCTATCTATTCCTGAAACATCTTGAAGCATTTTCCAACATCAAGTCACGCTTGAGAGCTAATACTTTGAGGGACTAAAAGTTAATTGAATAAAGCTTTGAAAAAAAACTATAAAATCTGTGTCAGTAAATAAAACAATCGTCCACTAACAAATATGCTACTATGCAGGTGCACTGTTTCATTAAAATAAGCATGATGAAATTGTCGCACCTGTTTGATTGTGTTCTGTAACAATGAAAACATAATATGATTTTAATGGTAAAATGTATAATTTGTTCAATGGATTTTACCTAAAAGATACCAGTTATGTATGGCATTGCATCCGTTAGATGAAGAACCTTTTTCAGGCATATCGCAATTTTTTTAATTCAACAAAAATCAAATTTAAATAGCTTAACTTTAAAAATAAATTTAAACAATATTTAAATAGCTAAACAAAACCCAACCCAATCTCAAAATAACGTGCTGATAATAAACTTCAGATTTAAACCAAACAGTTTTGCCAAGTCAGCCGAAAATTCTTTGTTCTGCCATAACCCATGGTAAATCGAAGCAATCCATGGTACGCTACCGTACGTAAACCATTTCTACCCAGTGTCACACCACACTCGAGGATGTTTTTAATGTCATGCAGCGAGTTTTAACTTTTCGGTGACAGAGATTGATGTTCGATTAAGTAAAGATATTTCAAAGTATCAGATTTGGTCACACCGCGAAGAAACCGAGAACCGTTAATGCCGTGCTGATGCCTCTGTTTGCTGGCGTGTTTATGATCCTTTTCCATCGTCTTAACGCTCATTACGTGACTTCTCAATTCCTGGCCGTCGTCGGTGCCGGTGAAGATAAACTTGCAGCCGCGCCGCACCGTGGCTGCGCTGAATCAAGCCGTCCTTGTGTGTGTGTCTGCCTGTGTGTACCCAAGACGGTAATGGATTAATGTTTCGTTCTACGGTTTGTTTGTTGAATATTTATTACTGCCACCGCTTGACGGGGCAACACCAGCACGCCTTTCCACACGCTTGAATTACCGCCGCTGCTACCAAAAACGTACGATTTCGGTCGTATTATAATTTGTAACCCCCTTTTGCGAGAGCCGAGTGCTGTCACGGTGCCCCCAACAAAACAAACGCGGCGAAAATGCATCCGCATGTTCATCCGAGCTGATCACGATCACGTCGGCTGCCTCGTGTATCATTAACTATATAACTTACGTCGCCCCTGTTGGCCGTGTCATCGATCAAATAAGCATTAAGCGTGTATGCCAACGCGACCGACCTACGCGTCGACCTGTCAGCAGAACCTGCAGCAGAAATATAGTTATTTGAGTTAAAAATAATTATTTATGAGTGTTGTGCATTCATCCATTTGTGGACAAGAAAATCGTTTCTCGCTGCGCGGTCCCTCGTCCGTTCCCTCTTTTTCTCTCCCTCTCTCTCTATCTCTCTCTCTCTCTCTCTCTCTCTCTCTCTCCTGGGTCTTTATAGTCCTTCATGGGAGCTACCGCGGCGGCAGCGGACGACAAGAGCATCTCGTCTTCGTCGCGTGTGGTGATGCGCCTACTGTGATGTCTATCATTCTACCTGCCGCTAGAAGGCAAGTGACGTCAAGCTGTCAGCTATTTTGCTCCGTTCAGGGTTTTCACACCGATGCAGTTAATCTACTGCTCGTTATTTTAGCGCTTGAGTGACATGCGGTTGTATATGGCTGGCATACTTCCCGGCACTATGACATCTTAACATCATCCTTTTGAAGAGGCACTAGCACAAAAGACAGCGGCGGGTGCGACAGTGCGTAACAGAATTTATCGGAACCGTCATTGTAGCAGTAATTGATCACGTAAAACACAACATTGTAATCAAAAGTTTTCGAACGTGCCTCACACCGGAGCGGTAGTCACTCACAGTTCTTATTAATCCTAGGAAATGAATGAAAATACAGCCAATATTTGTCCAATGCCAATACAGCCAATGTTTCATTGTAATATTCCACATGCAGTGAACCGAAATATGGTACGACCGTTTCTCTGTAGCGCACGGTTTTATTATTATGTAAAACTCTTTTTCACATTATTCCTAGCACCACAGGGATAAAAGGAAACGTTTTCATTTTTAAGACATCCATGTTTATACACATAAGTGTAAAAAGAACCCACATGTTAGTTGCTAGAACCTTTTAATGTCATGCCACATCAACTTAATATGACGGTTCTGAGAGAGAAACTGACTGAATTTTTGTGTTCGCGTTTACGTTCTTACCGAATCTTTCGATTCCTGTAAAATTCGCAGACTGAAAATTGATTCAAATTAATTACTAGCTACCAACAAAAGGTAGTTCTAGGTGTAATTAAGCACTATGAAAATTAAAACAGTTTTCGTAAAAGTACAATGCTTTGGCTTTCTTCCTACATTGCAAGTTTTGTATCGTTTGCATCGATTTTTTACTAGCTTACTAAAATACTACTAATTATATAATCCAACTGACGCAGTTTAGGCAAAAATGTTTAACAATTTTATGATTGCGTTTGCTGAATTTTATTTGTAGTTATTTGAACATTTTATGCATTTCAAAAGGTGATGATGCCATTTTGTGGGTAGAGGTTTCATTTCCAACGTCATGGCCTACAGGATGATAAATGATCATTTGTTTTTTTTGCTAGACAATTCTGGAAGTAATTCAAGAGGAATAATTTCTCCGAATTAAGACACCATTTTCGAAATCAAAACCCCTTTACTGAAAATTGGAATAAACAATTCGGAACCAGACCACCGAATATTGGAATAAAAACAGTGCTTATATTTTGGTACATTTACGTTGGGAAACTTTTGTAAATTTATTATTTAATTTTATCAATCTCCTATTAAAAAATAAAACTGAAATGAAAATCTAACACCAAAAGTAAGATAAGTATCATAAACTAAAATGCTATACTTAGGTAAAAAAAGCATGAGCTCATAAAGCGATATGTGTTTTTTAAAGAAATATTTAAAAAACCAACCGCTTTTGCAACACTCCCGGCGATAAGTTATCAAACCACGGATCATCCAGCACTGTGATGCTGCAAAACAGATCAACGATTATCGACCAAACTGGCAACCATGACCAACTACTGCAAAACCAACTAAGCACCTTATCATTCGCACATGATCGTAGCACGTCCCTCGAATCGGATCGAAGTCCTTATGTGGGGACAAATGATGCATTATGCGCAATTTTATTGCACCGCGCTAACAACTGACCATTCCTGGCGCGCTTGGTGTGAGCTGAACACGCACAGCCACGCACATCGTCAGAGTTCAGAGCATTCAGTTCGCCGTTGCCGATAAAAATTCATCTATCTTTGTACGATGCTGCCTGTCGAGGTGTATCGATTGTAGCAAGTAAAGGTTTTCTTTCTTCTGCTGCACCATTTGCCAACCGCTTCCTTTCGTGACGATGACCATATTGTATGGTAGGGCCTGTCATGGTTCGCTTTCTGCAGAGCAGAAGTAAGTACCGATAATAATACAGGGCTCTGCGGTGAACAGCGAAAAGAGCCCTCGGCAAAACAACCGCCGAAAGAAATACTAAAAAAACAAGCACGAAAGGCGACCTGCCATGATGAAATCCATTTATACAGTCCGTGTGTTCGTGTCCGTTGATGAATCGTGATGAAAAGTCATAATTTATTTAACATCAATCATTCACTCCTTATTCTCCCATTCATGTCGAACTTTTGCGGCCTTTCCCAATCGTTTACCCGCTTGTATTGCATTGGTGCTGCTCCGTATCCATTTCTTCGGGTTTGTTCCAACTTTCGTTCGGTTTCGTTCACTGAGTCTAATCAAGAATGTATCTTCGTCGCAAGAGTTACATTATTTGTTTTATTTCACTATAAACCAACAAACACAATCAATGTTACGGTTCTACTAATAACAAGCTGTAACAACAATAATAAATATGTCTATGAAAAATAGACGATTTGTTATTCTAGCAACCTATTTTCTAATACTAACAATAGAAGTATACCAAGTGTCAACAATAATTCAAGTTGATTTACAACATTTTTAAATGAATGACTAAGTTGTTTTGATTCATTTTACTGAATCAATTTCCAACAAATATTTTAATATCATGATTATTTACAACCCATGACTGGGTTACTGCCGTTTTGTCACTTGAATATACTCAAATTTCTCTGTCCATCATCAAGAAGCAATTGTACGATATCATCTTTTTATCAGTAACGAAAGTTGTGACTCGAATCCAAAACGTTTCGGTTGTATTCTTTACTCGCTTAAATTTATGTGATGAAATTAGGCTTCTTAACGGCGTAAATTGAAATGAATAAGTGGTTGAAATAAGTTCTAAAGATGTGCTCTAAAGATAAGCTGTAAATGTTACTACAGATTTAACAAACATGTCGGTGTAATCTTCGTTTTTACTATCAAAACTAAGCAATAGGTAAAATAACAAAATATAAATTTATTATGATCCTTTTTCTACTAATGTACTTAAAACACTTTCTCTCTTTCTCTCTCTCTCTCTCTCTCTCTCTCTCTCTCTTTCTCCTTCTCTCTCTCCCTCTCTCTTTCTCTCTCCCTCACTCTCGTTCTCGCTCTCTCTCTTTCTCTCTCTCTCTCTCTCTCTCTCCACATAATTGAAGGCTTCCTGTTGATATGGTCTATTGATTTTGCATCTAATGGAATGGTGCATTTCTGTTTCACTGTTCACATAATTCGAACACTGTTAGTTATTGTTTTTCTTTCATATTATTTCAAAGCACTTTTATTAGGAAGAATTTGTTATGATGGTTCTGAGCAAATGAGAAAATTATTGAAAAACTCAATAATTTATATAACGGCCAATTCAAACCTCAAATCTCCAAACAATTTCAATCCGCTTGTATAAACGCAAACCCTTGACACTATGAGGACTGATAGGGACAAATAATCAGATTTGTAACGAAGATACTACCGTATGCATGTACTTGAACAATTTTGTACGAATACTGGGTAGGTAGTACAGTGTACGATAAAATATCAATGAAAAAAATATTTTTTCAAAAGTTTTAAGCAGGTCTCAGATATTGAGCGACGCTCCGATCATTGCCATCAATAAAATACGTTCTCCGAAAAAGATGGATAGGTGAATGGTAGGTAGGAAAATGGATAGGTGTTTGACCGTCATACAACCTATTTATTTAACCAATATTGAGCTGACATAACTAGAGAATTCTTGACGTTTGCTCTACGCGACGGAAGAAAACGTCATGCGAAACGTAAACAATAACAACAGCCGGAATAACAAAAAATGATTACGCTGAAAAGCTACAAGATCTGTTTTCGTGCTTTCGTTGCTATTTTAAAATTGCAAAACAGTTATAGTCAATGCAATCCATTACCATCACAACAATGCAGAATCCAGAAGAAGTTTGTCGCTTATGCATGAGCCAAAACAATCGTATGCACAAAAAACTGGACCAAGATCTTTGCAGTAAAATCCATGATTGTATCGGTCTAAAGGTTAGCACTACCGATTAACGTATGTAGATAACGTGGTTACTAGTTTTAAACAATCTCTTTTCAGCTCAATGTCAACGATGATTTCCTTCCGGATGCAATTTGCATTTTATGTTTTTTAAAAGTGAAAGATTTGTTAAATTACCGCGCCAAATGCTTCATGGTGCAGGAATTATTAAACAATATTGTGCAGGCATCGACTACACAGTGCGTCGATAATGATTCCAGCGATTATTTAGTTTCTATCGTCGATGAAAACGCACCAGGTGGTAGCCAACAGAGTGACGATTCTTTAAAAATAAATGGTGTTAGCACAGAAAATAACCACGCTTCTTATGAAATAGCCGAATATCTTGACGATCCTCAAGACACATTGCAAAAAATTGACATTATTTCCATTGAACCCGTCGAGTGCGAACAGCGACAGCTATATAACACGAAAGTCAGGGATGCAAAGGAAACCTATAAATCTCTTTTAGTTGAATGCACGGTTTGTCATAAAATCATGGAAAAATCCCGATTAGACGGACACATTAATCAACATTATGGCATCAAACCATACGATTGTACGGAAGAGAATTGCAACTCCAAATTCCACTCCAAAATAGCGCTCCGTCTGCATCGAAATAATATGCACTGCAAGTATCAGCAAGCGTGTGAATTGTGTGAAAAGACATTCAAATCGAAAAAGCATCTCTACGTCCACAAACAAACGGCCCACAAAGAGGCAACATTTCAATGTACTAATTGCAGTGCAAGCTTCCCTACCGGGTAAGCACTAACCGAATGAAACTGACCTGCATCACTGACCATTCGTGAGGCAGTATGATAAGATGAGTTTTTTTTTATTTCTTTCTATTGCAGCAATCAACTCAAAAGACACACTATCATCCATAACGACGACCGGAAGTATGTGTGTACTCTCTGTCCCAAGAAGTTCTATCGCAAGCTTAACCTGACGGTGCACATGCGAAGTCATACAAAGGAAAAACCTTTTCCATGTGACCGATGCAGCAAATCGTTTGGATACAAAAGAGTTCTCAAGCAGCACTTACTACGCGTTCACAAGCAAACGATGTAAAAAGATGAAAAAACAAATCCTTGAATAATATCAAAATAATGAGTAACAAGAGTGTGTGTGGTGTCGCCATTAACGGTGATTATAAACGAATTGCCATCTTCGATACCAGGCTAGAATTGTTAGTTCGTTGTACGAAAGATTGGATTCTCTCCGCAGTTCACTCCATGCCTACTGCTTTAGTTGGAGCAGCTGTGAGCGTTCTTCATCAAGCACCAATGGAATTAGCATCTGTTCAAACACGATGCGCTCGAAAGAAATCCCTTACGAGCGATACCCTACCACCCGTTCACCCCTTTTCCATCTGTAGCATACATTGGTTCCTAGTATAAACGAGGCGAAAAGTAAAAGGAACGGATAGTTGGTATGTAGTAGTTTGTATTTGTTTCCATTTCTTGACAGATTTAAAATACAAATATAAAAGCATGTTTATCAAATGTAGTCTGTTCAATTATCCCTCACTGGGTACACTTTCTTTAAATTTTGTAACAACGGAAACACATGGTTGAAAACAAAAGCAACAGATTTTCCACAAATTGCACAACTTATTTATATCATTCGAAAAGGGTTTAAGCGACATAAAAGGGATAAAACATATATGATGAAGAACAGGGGTTGCTTTTCTCCGCAATTTATCACGTGCTTAATTACTAGCGTTACACTGTAGTATGGTTAAGTTTCTGAAATAAGAATTACTTTTATTCGTTCCTATAGAGCACAGCATCGTGTTTGAAGAATTAATGCTCACTAAATATTGTACTACCAAGTCTATACCCGAACACTGATGTTATTTGGCGATGAGCACCATAAATAGTGAGTATATCGCACACTCAATTCGCTGTAGGACAGCAAGAAAATAAACAAATTCCAGCAATGTCGAAACCATCGCAGTATGCCAAATCTGACGTGTAAGTAGACATCGTGGTTAACAATGCACGCATCCTAGCACATGGATCGAAGACGTTGAAGTGCTACAAAATTTCAGATGCTGCTCGTATTTATGAATTTCAGGGCCTTTCTCACCGCTAGAAAAGAAAAAAACCCCAACGCTATAACGGGTCAGAACCGACGGTTCTCTTCGCGTTGGCTTTACAAACGAATTTCTTCTTAGTGCGGTGAGTTTTTGACCCTTCCTTCGGTGGAAACACTAAATGCTAGCAACGTTTACGTTTTATATTTAGCCTTCCGATATTTATTGAACGTATCTCTTGCATGCTAACTGTGCTAATAGTATGTTTAGGTTTCTGTTTCTGTTCCTGTTCTCATCCCTACGTATTTGAATGCAATCGTTACCATTGCTTTCTCTTTCTCTCCCAATGTTTCTTCACCTATGTCTAGAAATACACAATTACACAAGTAGCGGGAAGAGTGTAGCGCGGAAATAGCTACTTAACGGAAAACGTAAAGATTAGTTAGTAAGGATGTAAAAATATAATCGAAGTGCCCCTTAAGACTCATCATGTTCTGTGTTGGTTTGTTTTAAATGGTGGCCACAAATGACTTTGAAAACTACGGCTTAATTCACCGGTACGACGTCAAGCCGTTCCAAACTGCCACCGCTTCCTCTCTTTATTATTGTTTGGCCTAGCAGCAGTTTTTTGTTTTGTTTAGAACGAGCAAGTGAAATTGTATTTGATGTCGTTACTGATGTATCAGCCAAAGGAAACATTCTTTGCGTTTTTCAATCTTGTCGTCCGTTGCCGCCGTTGCTGCAAACCGAGCAACTTACGCGGGCAGTTGGAGTTTCTTGCCTTTGAGGACCTTAGTAATGTAGAGATAGAAGAAATCGCAGTAGAGAATCGTCTGAAGAGCGCCGGCAAAGATGGCAATCAGATCGTAGTGGCCCTCCGCATAGTATCGGTAGATCCAGTTCAACAGGTAGAGCGCACGGTACGAACCCAGGGCGAAAAGGTAATGGCTGGTGATGCTTTCCGCTTCACCCGTTTTGCTGACCAGGAACAACTGGGGCAGAATGGCCACTGCTTCCAGATAGATGGAGAATGTCCACAGAATCTCCAGCGGCGTGAAGGCGTTATTGATCAACAGTGCCAGCAGAAAGCATGGTGCAATCAGAAATTCGATGCGGAAGGAGTCGTGATTGTGGTCATAAGTAGCCTTAAATTTGACATACATCAGATAAATCGTCGCTACCGAGGTACTAATGAAGACCAGCTTCATGAACGTGTTGTAAACACTGATAAACGTTGTCACCAAATCCAAATAACGGCTAATGTAAACGATGGCGAAAAGAATCTGCGATTTTCCCGAAATGCCAGCACAGGATCTGGTTTTCCATATTTTTATCAGCAATAAAATTATTGCCAATAGATGTGACAAGTCACCGGCCAATCGGAAGATATTCATTTCTACAAATTAATCCACTCCTTTGCGAAACGATTTGCTTTGGTTTGCTGTACGTGCGGGTTATATTCCCTCGCCCCAATCCACCGATACGGGTCGGATCACAGTGGTCGGTCCGGTGCAAGAATTTGTTTTCGGTGCTACGGAAAAGAAGAACACAGAACAGTTCGTCAGCAACACAGCAAAAGCCCGAAGAAGACAGAATGGATGACACGATAATATACACGCAAGCTGGAGTAGGGGCTGTTCTGCACACGTAGTCGCGTTGCCGGCAACCGGATCGGGACACACCGTTTCGTCCGCCTCTACCGTTCGCCAATAGCACGCCGACAGAAGGATGGTGTCGAAAGTATCCACCGAATGGATTTTTCACTACAATCACGGATTTTTTAACCAGAAATATCGAAGCAACCGGACACCGACCGACTGACGTGTAAACACTTCTTCTTCTTGCTCTTTTTCTTTTTCTCTTAAAATGGCGTTGACGTATCTGACAACAAACGTTTCGACAAGATGCATAGAAGCACGAGACATCAGATGCACAGTGGGATTTGTGCGTTTGGTCAAATCATAACTTCTGCCGTCTTGTGCTTCTACGACACATTCAATCTAATCTAATTTTCAAAACTATTATATCTCTATGAATGCTGCTGTAATGTGAGTTTCAAGACTTCTAATGTTTCATACAATACACACAATATTTCCACATAACAGGCCACTTGCTATCGAACTTATGAAACTTTATTTGCATTTTTCGGTTACGTTTGTGTTTTTTAACATTTGTAACTCTATAGTTTAAACAATCGTGTTGTAACAATGCATCATTGTGCAACTACCATTTGGGGTTGGTCGTAATTGAAATGGTAATATTTTATACTAATACAGTGATGCAACCGGTAGTTAACATACTACAATTACGCTTTTGAAGAGATGCTAACACTTTCATCCAACATCCAATAAATGTAAGTTAAATACATTAATTTTCATGACATTATTACATCGATGTTTCATCAATTATTCGTTAGATTGAATGTGTGATTTCTTAGTATCAACTATAGTCTCACCATTCAATTACGATTGCTAACGGTTGTGACAACTTCCTAGCCGTCCTATAACAAATTGCGCAAACTAACATATCGTACTAACGGTTACGATCCGTTCGCGATGTTTTAGTGTAGCGATTCGTAACGCGAGCAGAACAAAAAGCACCGTTTGAATGCCGCCGGAAATGAATGCCACCGGATCGTACAGTCCGCACTGTCCGTACCGGTCAATCCAATGGATAACGTAGAGGGCGCGGTACGAACCGAGCAAAAGCAGATAACACTTAAACCACGGTTCCACATGGAACGTTTTACAGATTAAATCCATCTGCGGCAAAATAGCGACAGCTTCGAGGAAGATAGAAAATGACCACAATATTTCGAACGGTTCCATCCGATAGTTCACGAACAGGGCGGTTACGAAGCACGGTAAAACAAGCAGCTCATTGTAGAAGGTATCGTTTTCGCGATCGTACGTTTTCCGGTAGATGCTGTGCATCACCAGCACGGTAATTAATGTGGCGCTGATAAACAGAATCTTCATAAGCACGTTGTACACACTGTACGTTTCGGGAAAGGTGACGAGATCGGCGTAGCGCGTTGCAAACACGGTGACATACAGCATCTGGGTTTTTCCCGACACACCGAAGCAGGATTTTGTGCGCCAAATGTTGAACAACAGATAGAGTATCGCAAACGCGTGGAACGAGTCCGCCAGCAACCGGTAGCCCGTGAGCTAAAAGCGAACAAAAACAAAAAGGTACAGAAGAAAGTTACAAGCAAAAAGCTGATAAAGGTGATACAGCATCCGCGCGAAGGGACGCCCAGTTTGCAGATGCTGAACTAACCATTTTGCTGCGTTTTTAGATCCGTTCGCTAGTTATTCTTCCACTTTTCACTCTTAATTTTAACTACTTTCGGAAGGGAGCCTCAAAACAGCATAGAAATTATGCACCAATGTTGATGTTGAATCTCTGTTCAAGTGAAGAAGCGCGTTCCACTGATTCTTCTTCACTCGACCGCAGTTGATGCACATATGCACTCACTTCTCGCTTCTTCCGTATGGTAGCAGCGTTCTACCACTCGTGCAAATGCCTTGTGTGCTGCTCCATCTGTGTGGAGGAGTTTTTGCGCTGGCTGCATGTGTGGTGGTGATTGTTTTAAAACCGGTAAGTATCTCTCGCTTGCTCTCGTGTTGAAGGAAAGAAGAGCTGAACATCAAGACAGCACTCTTGCGTTCAAAAGGAACAACACTCGAAAACACCACCATCAAGCAACAAGTGAAACAAGCTGCACGTCGTCGACCGTTGCTATAGGGAAAGTACAGAAATTAGACGCTGAATGGAAGTGCAAACAACCCATGGCATGCTAAAACGTGCTCTTCAAACAATCACCATATGCAAACGCGAATCGTAGCAGTGAGCAAACAGTGAGGATTCTCTCGTACATAGGGAACTACCCGATATGTATCTCATAATGCAACCCAATCCATTGCGCATGCTGCATCCTGCTACAATAATACGGCAGAGACGAGCTCTGCCCGTCCACCGGTGAATGAAACAATACCGATCCCATGGAAGAATGGTAACTGTGGCAGAAATCTGCACCGGATTCATGTGACGAGTGTTCACCATATCGATCCGAACCGAGAACTGGAGAGTGTCATCATGCACTTTCAAACGGTGCTAAAAACGTCTCGTTTAGTGTGTTTTTGTCAAATAAGGTACGAAATTATTTTTATTTATCCTTCTAACTATCACACCAACTCCTGGCTTGCCTGACGCACATTCAGGATGGAACCGAACCGATTGCCGTTTTTCAACAGTACCTGTTTCAGCATTGCTACACTATCAGTTAAACTGAATGACCTCCTCTTTTCAAGCACGATACACCGTACACGTACAGTCGAAGCATACACGTTAAGCCGGCGTAAAACATGTTTTCATAAAATTTGGTTTAGTTGATACTCATCCGCTCTTGAGCTTCGTCCTTGCGGGTAGATTGGCTACATTCAACGATACATTCATCTTCCCTCGCAGCACTATAGGCGATGGTATATCTGTGTAATCCATTTCATTGCGTTGCAGTCTTGTTGCAGTTTCCATACTTTGCATTGTTTCTTCAAATAAACTATTTTTCTAACCTCATTGTTTCGCGATATGGTGAAACTTTTCGTTTTTTTCGCTTTTACTCGGACGATCATTAAAAAGGAAATGATGCAAAGGCGAAACCAGCGAATGCTACATCATCTTAAAACGATCGACTATATGCTCGAATGCTTCGTCGCCAAGCTTACGTGATGCACAATACTATCCTAGAAGTTATAAATTAAGACAACGGATATCAATCTTCCTTCATGGAACTATTTCCAGCGTACTATTTCTCGAATGCTTTCCAAACAAACGACAAACTGCCTCGCAACTGACGGCATGGCATCGCATATAAACTTGTTGTTGTCATAAAACAAGAAGCTGCTAGATTTGAAGCCATACCCATTACAACTGGGTACATTTTACATAAACTGAACGCACAGCGAACGCATTGCGCAACTTTTAGACTACCCGCTTCATTATGTCACAATTCCACACTACATACAGCAGAGGCTTTGCTCGTTTCGTAAACTCTTTCAGCTCATCCGGCCATTCGGGTTAATAGTCAAGAAATCTCCATGAATGAGAAGTAATACCGATTTTTTCACTGAGACCAGCCTCTCCACCCTCTAACCGATCGTATCGTGCAATTCGAGCGCCACGCAGTTCACCTCAAATTTGTTTCCATCATTCGGCTGGATAGATAGGTAGACGGTATAGAAAATAAAAAAAATTACGCTGCCATTACGCCCTTTACAGCTTCCTTTTCGTCTGTTTGGTGAGCATTTGTTTCATACTGAACGAGGACAATCCAATGCCGAGCGCTGCCAGCAGGGCCGCCGAACGGGTGGTGTTGCGGTCCGTGGACTTTCCTGCAACTTCGTTTACCTATAAATAGAGGGAAATCCATCATTAGCAAGCATAGGACCGGTTTCGCATTGTTCAGTACAGCCGGTCTTTCCTTACGCGCACGTGCGACGACAATGCGACGCTGCATGGAATCTAAATTTAGTCTATGATGTCTATTTTAAGTCCATTTTTACGCTTTAGCGAATTCCGTCCTTCGTAAAGTTCGCAAAAACGGCAAAACAAACACAGTGGCGCCAAACACACGACGCAAAAAGGCATGTGGGAGGCAGAAACGTTCACGAATGACGTCGTTGATAACCATCTCGACCGTAAATGATTTGTTGTTGATTTAAATTAGATTAAATCCTACTACAGTTCTACAATCCGAACACAAAGGATTCCCCTGAACTATTTCATTTGAATGAACAGTTTTGTTATACACTACTTTTTCGTATGAGTACAAAAGAATCACGCTCACCGTTCGTGATTGTTTGTTTATGAAAATTCTGACACGGCAGAACTGATTGTTTCGAGAGTGTAAAGAAAATCGAAATTATCACTATGCGGTAGCTATCGCTGAGGTTCTGCATTCGTAATACAAACACTGTGTTCCTTCCACTTCGTGATGTGCTGATTTTAATACAGTGGACAACCATCGGACCGAGCAGAAACAAGTATATTTCAGTAGATTTAATTAACATATCACTGCATCACATGACCCGGAAGTCTAGAAGGAAAGACAAAAGACCGAGACCATTCGCTAAACACAGTAGTCTGGGTTGCATCGTTTCCATTCCCGGAATAAAATTTTCCCAAGTTTTTGGTGCATGAAAGATCGATTTTGCCATTGGCGATGAAAATGTATCCAACGCCTCATTTTTCACGTTCCTACCACGATGTGCTTCCTACTTACCTGCCCATAGTTCAGCCGAACGGCATATCGGATTGCCTGTGTCGTTTTCATACTTTGTCTTCCCGCACTGTTGCTCGTAGATTGAGTTAACAATAGATGATATGCGCTGTAAATTACAGCAGCGACTGCAATTATATCAATTAAAAAGAAATGTGAAAATTTCACTTGAAAACTACAAATCACATGAAAGAAAATTGGTTCGGCACAACAACCATATACGATCTATTGTTATGTTTTAGTACCAAACGACAAAGGTCATTTGTTCAACCAATTAATCCAGGATGAAGATATTTTGCATTTATTGTGAAATTTATGTAACAACAAAGCAGACTGTGCCGAGAAAAAGGACCCTTCCTTGATAATCTATAAGAGCGGAACGGAAAGATGAACAAAGCACCGTAGTCTGTAGTTTTCTTCAACCGATTTTTAAATCACAACATGTAAATATCGTTCCGGTTTCTAATGAAACAGGGAAATGTGGGCACTAATGAGCATTTATGAAAAAATTAGCTAAATTTACTCACTTCGAGCAACACGCGCAACCTTCACGGGACCGTAATGAAATAAAAGGAGAAGTATGATTGATATGTCATTTATGTCACCTTCTGATGTGCATGGTAGAAAAACAGGTTTAGCCATTCGCTTGTTATGAAAGATAAACGAAATTTAGACGTGTTACGTTAAAACGTGTTCGAGATGTGATACTGAAACAAAATGTTTATTTTCATTAAAATACAGTATTAATTACAGGGTAAAAATGTGTTTATATTTAAACTTTTGATATTCCTCGATGTGTAAAGATACGGACACCTCAAACATCGTTTCCAATATGGTTGTCTTGACAGATCCGAAACTCATCCCTCTCACACCCACTTTGACAGCGCCGCATTGTTTTTACAGAATATTGTCCGCAGCTCGTTTTGCTTGGTGGTCCGCTCGCTGTTTCATAACGGCAAGAAAATGCTTTCTCCAGGCGTAAAAGAAAGGATCGGGGTTGTTTTCGAAGTGGTGAAAACCTCCTTTCACTGGGGATTCATTCCAACTCTGCTGTATCTAGGTAAGTTGAGTCGCTGGATAATGGGTGCCGCTGCGCCATCAGAGTTTGTCAGCTACATTGCTCATGATTCGAATGTTGTTTCAGGATTCCGAAAAGGTTCAGAGCCCGGTATGCCGCCCCTATCTGTAGCGAACTTGTTATGGTAGATTAACATAATGCCGGTACAGCGAATGAACAACGTCCCGAATGTGATTATTACATGGGAATAAATATTCATTTGCTGACGGATACGTAACACATGTTTCTGTATACAATTATTGAGTTCGATATTCCGAATTCGTTAAAACAGTAATGAATCATTCGTAGGTGTTAGGTGAAATTAACTTGCAGCTCGATTCCGGTATTTCTAACCGAATACTCTTTTAAATGTGGTACGAATGATATGATCTGTACTGAGGCATGCGAATCGATTTATTGTGAAAAAATAGAAAAAAAACAAACATGTTTGTCAAAAAAGCGACGTCTTGCAGTCAAGGTTAATATATGTTTATTTGTTTGCAAATTTAGGAACTGTTCCAATTTATCTAACCTTTTAATATACTAAAAACAATCATACTAAAAACAATGCTCCTCTAGCAATACTTCTTACAGTAAGAAACACAAAGATGATTCTAGCTTGCGTTAAAAGAAACACAATTTGGCGTTGTCAAAGTGGTTCTAGAATGTAGTATCTCCGCTGTGGAAACCTTCCGTTCCATGTGTGCACTTCCAACAACCTGTTGCGAATTCCTGTGGTAAACATTGAATCTGGATCAACAAGGACAAAAGTAAAATGTTTCACAAATTACGTTCTGCCGCGCTATGGTAAGTTTATTGCTTGCGAAAAAGTTGTTGTGAGTGTTCGTTTTCATGTGTAGGAAAAGCTGTTTTTTGTAAACATGAGTATAATTTGCTGGAATACATGGAGTAGTTATGTAATGTCTCGATGTTTTTGTGAAACCATTGCCGACCAAATTGCTAGACAACTGACCAATTATATGAATACTTGACCATTTCAGTTCTCGACATTTTGCCACCGCTTGTGCCAATGCTGGCAAAAATGTAGCGCATCGTCAAATCAACAAACTGTTGATTGCCAACCGAGGTGAAATTGCGTGTAGGGTGATGCGCACAGCCAACCGGCTAGGTATTCGAACGGTTGCCGTATTCTCCGATGCCGATGAAAAATCTCTGCACGTTAAACTAGCAAACGAAGCGTACAACATCGGTCCAGCAGCATCACAGCAGTCATATCTTCGCGGAGACAAAATACTGGCGGTGGCCAAGAGAGCTGGCTGTCAAGCGATTCATCCTGGATACGGATTTCTATCTGAAAATGTGGAATTTGCCGAGCTTTGCCAACAAGAGGACGTCACTTTTATCGGTCCGCCTGCAAGCGCAATCCGGGATATGGGCATTAAGAGCACGTCCAAGCACATCATGTCAGCAGCGGGTGTACCCATTATTAACGGATATCACGGTGAGGATCAATCGGATGAGCGACTCATGCAAGAAGCGCAAAAGATCGGTTTCCCCTTGATGATCAAAGCGGTACGTGGTGGAGGAGGCAAGGGAATGCGCATTGCTGAAACGGAAGCCGATTTCATGCCAATGTTGCAATCCGCTCGAACTGAGTCCGAGAAAGCTTTCGGAGATTCTGCTATGTTGCTGGAAAGGTACGTTCGATCGCCCCGGCATGTGGAGGTGCAGGTGTTTGCCGATCACTATGGCAACGCAGTCTATCTGTACGAGCGTGATTGTTCCGTACAGCGGCGTCATCAGAAAATTATCGAAGAAGCTCCTGCACCCGGACTGTCCGAGGAGCTACGCAAACAGCTCGGAGAGGCAGCCGTACGGGCAGCCAAAGCTGTGAACTACGTCGGTGCGGGTACAGTGGAATTCATACTGGACAAAGAGGATCTCTCGTTCCATTTCATGGAAATGAATACTCGACTGCAGGTGGAACATCCGATCACGGAAATGATCACTGGAACGGATTTGGTGGAATGGCAAATCAAGGTAGCCTCTGGAGAGCCATTACCAGTGACCCAGGAAGATATCGTCAAGCGAGGCCATGCATTCGAGGCTCGCATTTATGCCGAGGATCCTGCAGGTGGTTTTCTGCCCGGTGCCGGGCCTTTGGATTATCTATCGACGCCAGAACCGTCGGATACGACGCGTGTTGAGACCGGTGTACGTCAAGGTGACGAAGTTTCGATTCACTACGATCCGATGATTGCAAAGTTGGTAGTATGGGGTGAAAACCGAGCCAGCAGTCTACAGTTGTTGATTGAACAGTTGACCAACTACCAGATCGCTGGATTGCAGACCAACATAAACTTCCTGATCGATCTTGCCCGTCATGAACACTTTCAAGCGGCGGACGTGCACACCGGCTTTATAGATCAACACATGGCTACTCTTTTCCCTAAGAAAGTTGTACCGCAGACAAAGGTAGTGCAGATGGCGCTGGCACACGTACTGAATGAACGCGTGCAGGCAGGTGCTGGCTTGGGCAAGAAAATCTGCGGTCCATTCGACGGAGAATACAATTTCCGTCCCAACTATAGCCTAACACGTTCGATCAAGATCAAGCTGGGAGAAACGGAACATTCCGTCGAGATGGAAACGAACGCCGAAGGCTACTCCGTTCGTGTCGATGGCGGTGAGTGGATGAAAGTGTCGGTTCGTCGTAAACCATACAACAATCGTTTCCTGCTGGAAACTAACATAGATGGCCATGTGTCAAATTTCAACGCAGTCATTACGGGCGAGAACATAGCTCTGTTTGACGAGGTAAATTGACTGATACAAATGTTTCAAATGGTTGTGAGTACTGTTTCTGAACTGGGTTTATTCCTCCTTTATTTTTTTTAGAACGGGATGATTGGTGGCGAAATAGTTCAGCCACGGTTCCTGAGCGCCGAGGGTTCGGTTGGTGGTGTCGATGTATCCAGCGTAACTGCCCCTATGCCTGGTGTGCTCGACAAACTGCTCGTCAAGCCCGGAGATACGGTGAAAGTGGGCACGCCGGTTGCAGTGCTCATTGCCATGAAAATGGAGCACGTGCTAAAGGCAGCCAAGGATGGTGTGGTCAAAGCGATTCCGAACGCCGAAGGAAGCAACGTTCGCAAGGGAGCAATATTGATTTCGTTCGAATGAGTCGATAGGACTGCGACAACGATCGCTTGCATTTATTCTGTTCTAAACAGTCTGACACGAAGTGCATTTATTAGGAAGTATATAGTTTATAGATTTGTATGCCGCTTTCCGGTTCCAAACCAATGAAAACATATTAATTGAACGCTACGGCAACAACAAAGCGTGTAACGCTATGACCACTTTCTAAAAGTAATTTTAAAGAAGAGCACAACACAGCTATTAATCGTACCGCAACGGTTTCAAACAAAAAAAAACAGGTCAATTCAATAATGCGCATTTACCAGCGGTTTTGATTATGAGGTACGGATAGATGAAGCGTTTAACGCATTGATCGAGCGTTAAATAGCGCGAACATAAACACCACGTGAAATTTGCCACCGAAGCAGCCTGTGACATTCCTAATTCATTCGTGAATAAAAATTTGTGCCAAATAATAATGGAACAAGTTTATGAAGCACAAACGCGTCAACTATTATCTTAATATCACACTTTGATAGGGCAATGATGATGTAGGCAAAGTATGTTAGTAAGCATACCCTTGATAGCCATGATAAGATAAGAGTAATTTAAAACATGTGAATGAGTGTGTTACATCTGTTCACTAGGCAAGTGCAATGGCTTTAAGTGCAATTGGCCGATGTATTGAATTGTTGTATTGTAAGCTTACAGATAGCCCACGATTATGTAATCTGGAGAGTATAGCGCGAGAGAAGAACGTGAAGCCTGTTCTCACGAATTCCAAAAATCTCTTTCTCTTCGTTCACGGCGATGCACTCGTGAGCAGACCGCGAAGTGAGAACAACGTATGCGCAGCACATACGCAAGTTCGTTACGCTTCAGTTTAGTGGGTAAAACTGTTCACTGAACAGCACGACGGAACGTTTCGCCGGAGTGCTCGGTGTACAAGGGCAAGTGCTGCGTTTCACGACTAATCACAATCGATCATTGACCTACAAAGCAAGCGACGTTTGTTTTCCAACGTCTCTGGGGTGCAAAGTGCATAGACGGTAACAAACTAAATATCGCTTTGATTGCGATCGCAAAGCAGTAGTGCATCATGTCTGAAACAAATTTCAAAAGTTTGGAAGATACTCTCAACAAGTATATTCCACCGGAGGAGTTGCGTGAAGTAAAGCGAGTTCTTTATGGAAGGTCTGAGGAGTAAGTATTTGTTCATCCCACGGTACAATATAATCGTGTGATAATGAAATCTTTACACATCTGGCGACGTTTCGATTCCTTCCTTTCGTACCCGACGCTGGTTTTGTTAACGGTTTATGTAGGGAATGTTTAAAAATAGATAACACACGGCAGAGTTTACAATCTGACTCGCCGCTTCATAGTTAGAAATGAACCTGAACTTGCTTTCGGACGGAATTTATAATATGCGATAAAAAAAACATTGGTGAATAACAATGACGTAGTTCGAAGCCCTGGACGGTACAGGACGAAACATTGTGTTATTCTAATAAGAGTTCTGGCGCATGATAAGGCAAGATAACTGAACAATAATATAACAATAGATGTCGAGTTGGTGAAGATAAGAACATGAAGGCGAATATAATGAGCCATTGAAAGCTGTCTGCTGACCATATTCAGACCAATTTCAACTGCACTGGCAGTAGGCCATGATAAAGTAAACATTTGAAGATGGAACAGCAGTGTACGTCATGAGTGGCTAGCAAGAGAAACAATCGGATTACAAATAATATTAAGATGAAAATTATTATCTCGGTACTTTCAGCAATGAATTGAAATTTTCCGAAGAAACAATTTCTCTGGCGAAGGATGTTGACATCGAGTTGAAGGGCTACGTATTTACAGCCCGCAAGGAGGACCTGCGGCGGCCAAGAATCGTACGGGTGGCTGCTATTCAGAATACCGTCGATATTCCGACCACCGCACCGATTCAGGTGCAGCGTGATGCGCTACACGAGAAGATATCCAATATTTTACGGGTTGCGGTGACCGCTGGAGTGAACATCGTTTGTCTGCAGGAAGCATGGAGTGAGTAGCATGTAGTTACAATCGCGTGGTGACACATAATGTACAATATTGTTATTCCCTGCCTTCAGCGATGCCGTTCGCTTTTTGTACACGTGAAAAGTTCCCCTGGTGTGAGTTTGCCGAGGATGTCGAGAATGGACCAACGACCAAGATGCTAAAGGAACTAGCCAAGCAGTACAATATGGTGATCATTTCGCCCATCCTGGAGCGTGATGCGAACCATCATGACACGATCTGGAACACGGCGGTAGTGATTTCAAACAATGGCACGTACATCGGCAAACACCGCAAGAATCACATTCCGCGCGTGGGTGACTTTAACGAGTCCACGTACTACTACGAGGGTGATACGGGGCATCCGGTATTCGAAACACAGTTCGGTCGTATCGCTATCAATATCTGCTACGGTCGGCATCATCCACAAAACTGGATGATGTTCGGTGTGAACGGTGCAGAAATTGTGTTCAATCCATCAGCGACGGTAAGTGTTGCTAGGAGGTAGCCTTCTTCGATCCCAATTAATTTGACGTTTCGTTCTGTAGGTGGGCGGACTAAGCGAGCCCTTGTGGGGAATTGAGGCACGAAATGCGGCCATCGCCAACAGTTTCTTCACCGTGGCAATCAATCGTGTCGGCACGGAGGTGTTCCCGAACGAGTTCACCTCCGGAAACGGACTTCCCGCGCACAAGGACTTTGGTCCGTTCTACGGCTCGTCCTATGTGGCAGCACCGGATGGTTCCCGAACGCCCGGTTTATCGCGCGACAAGGACGGGTTGCTCGTTGCCGAGCTGGATTTGAACCTATGCCGTCAGATCAAGGATTTCTGGGGATTCCAAATGACCCAACGTCTGCCGCTGTACGCCGAAAGTTTGGCGAAGGCTATCAAACCGGACTACAAACCTCAGACCATCAGGGAACAGTGAATGTGGCCAACTGCAGCGCAATTTGTATCTTTAACGGAGGTTACGGTGTTACGATTATCATATGGTTATATAGCAGTGAATAAACCAAAACTACTGCATTTTGAGCAACACTAGACGCGTACAGTGACGGCTAGAAGATTACAAACACCACACTATTTGCATCAAGTTGCTCATGTAAAATATCGCTGGGTTTTGTCCGTCACTGTATCTACCCACCATAGTATCTTTTGGGAAAAGCAAGCAATTATACTAAAGAAAATAAATCACTTCGTCAATCTTCAAATTTTATATTTGTAATCCTTTGTTCAATGCGCTTTTACATGCGTTCTATCGAGTGTACACGGGTGAGATTCTGGCTGTGTATGTGAGTGGTTTGTTTTGTCACTAATTTTTTATCTGATTGGCTTGGTTTTACATTTGCACCCAGGAAGGCATCTAAAACTAATCAACAAACAACATCACTTTGCTTACGTTTACGTGCTTTTCGTGTCTTTTTGTGTTGTATACCTATAACCATTTCGACAAAAGTTTGCGGAGTTACTGAAGAAACAACGAACTGTGGTGGTTCTATTTGTTTCTATGTTTTCGGTTTTGCAGGGTTTGACGGTTCTCATCTACCGCGGAGGGTTTCTTTTTTGGCCAACGTTCATTTTGGCTAGTAGCGATGTCTTGTCGGAGACACAAAATTTTGGGGAAGATCTTCTCGTTTGTAGAATTGCGATGCTGCCGTACACAAAACATCGTGCCAAAGCTGAAGGCTGTATTTGCCACAACATTAACAGGATTCAGGTGGTTAGTTAGTTTGTAAGTTGGCTTGAACTGGTTGTGTTTTTGAGACACCGGTATTCTCTGGACGATACAGCAGGAATTTAAAGTACCATCGATGTGCCTATTATTGGTACTTGCTTCTTGGGAGTAATGGGAACATCACACGCAAGACGTTTCGCGTTCATAGATTCGTAATCTGCGTCTACAGATTCCGCTATTCGTGGTTTTTTGGTCGAATACAGCCTCACTCTTTCGTATGTACATTCAAGCGAAGATGCGATTTTTATACTCATGTGATTTTCGATTCCACTTTTCTGTTAACACACGCGTACGTTACATATATTGTCCAGATTGTTCACTTTTTGCTCGCGTGAATATGCCCTTTAATAATTGTATCATGAATCTCTGGATAGCCCACGTCAGTTTTGGATTGTTTTCTTGTCTTCAAATTTGTACCAAACTGTTTGCAGGTCTGCTAAGCTTCTCCTTCCCATTCATGTTCATTTGAAAGCGAAATCCATCCAGTTAATAACACGAACGTTGTTACTTCTTTAGAATATTGCATTACAAGCTTGGACACAATATATACCGTTCTTAAACTTTCCATGGCAAAAGCTGCATGCTCATCCTTGTTTTTTATACATTCATCTATACACATATCCGTGGAGCGTTCGCGCACTGATCTTTACATTAAGCTAGATTTTCTTTTGCTGTTGTAAATCCTCTGCTATCCCGTGTATCCTCTGCTTGATTTAATCATTTATGCTCTGGATTTTTCTTCGTTGGTTTACTGTACACAGCTATCTGGATGGGCTTATGGATGGTGGCTTTGAATTTGGGAGATTTGACTTTAACGTTAGAGAAAGACTTTTGCTTTTTGTTACTTTTTCCATGTAATTAGAATCTAGTGTTAGTATGCTATTGCTCCGTTCTAGTTAAAAGCTAGCAATTGTTGAAAAAAGTACCACTTTGTTTGCTATATCGCATAAGCTATGAAGATGTATTTCATGTAGTTCAACGCTACCCTTTTATAGACATGGTTATAAAACGTGTCGGAAAATACGGACTTTGAATTTGTAATGAATTTTGTTAAATGCTTCGTTAAATATGTTGCAGCTGTAAATTGCAGAATCTTGTTATCGTCGTTACAATTTGTTTGTATAACCGTTGTATTGAGAGGAAAGAGGCTTTCATTAGCCCATATTGGGTAGTTTTGTGTGTTTTGCACTGCTTTAGGTATTTACTGTTAAACGTTGCGATTGGATGTTTAGATTTAGGTACGCGTCAAGATAATCCGAAGGAAGAGGTTGATTTCGTTAGCAAATTAGACGATTTGTGTTGATGTTTGTGCAAAAATCGTATGAATTTGTTTGTTTTGCAATGATTGAAATTACAATCAATACAGCTCGAAATGTGTTTTTATTTTATCTGTAAAGCATCCGTCATAAAATGAATGAAATGTGTAGGTTCTCAACCAAATTCCATTATGCCGTTTTGTTTTGTTCAACCATTAGCTATCGGATTCGTTACTGAACTATGGTTATAAAACACGAGGTGAACTTCATACTGAACGCATACTGCGGCCCTTTCAAGCAGGCAGTGATTTGCTTCGAACGAATATCTATGAACAGCATGCAAAAACGTATCGTTAATCAAATGAGTTCAATAAGCTCTTTCATTGTCTTACTACTTTGTGTCTACTATCCCGCTTGCTCTATTCATACTGGAGTTTCTGCCCTTTTCCGGCTAGTTCCATAAAGAAATGTAAAAAAACGATACAGGACCGTTGTGGCTACTCCACGTTGGTATTAATATTGTATTAAGCATTCAACAAATGGTCTCTAATATAATTACACACAATGCAACACAATTCCTGGCGTCGTATCACTACTGCTTGCAAGTCGTAAAGTTTTGTTTCCGCAGGCCGGTCCGCAGGTCATTTATAAAAAAAAAACATGTTTCTGCAAGGTGTATGCCATTCGATTGCTGTTTTCTTTTCCCAGCTCTTTGTTTGGCGTTTATACAACTATCCCTTAGTAAAGCACCTTCGAGTACAACTTTCAATAGTATCTGTCTTCCCAGCATGTAAAGCGAACGAACAGTGTTTTTAAAGAAAAAAAAACGGCAAGCAAAACCAGAGGGAACCGTAAAGGGAACAAAAGGGTTAATGAAAGTAGCTAACGATTGCTAACGATTGTTTATTTTTTTTAAATTGTAACATAATTGAGCTAGAAATCATACAAACTAAACTAAGGTTCAACGTTCGGAGACGAGCAAATATAGGTGAAAAATACTTTAATAAATGACATTCTGAAACATGATTCATGGTACAACACTGGTTCAAATAATGCAATCGACGGTAAGAAAGTAATGGTTCAACGGCTCTGCTCCGCACACCGTTCCGTAGTAGTTCTTCTTCTCTACTGCACCCAGCTAGCCGGTGCCCAAAGCGGCTCGGATTCACATTTGTTCGCGAAGTTGACCAGCTTTTCGAACGCTTCGCTCAGATCGTCGTTTACGATTTCGTCATCGCAGAAGTGACCGTAGAGGAAGTTGATGCGCTCATCCGATTTGATCATTTCCGCGAACTCTTCATCCTGGGGAAACGTTGAAAAATAGGTTTGATGGTTTGTTGGTGATATCTGCTGTTGTTGCAACGCCTGCTTGGACCTACCGTAAATCCTCGCGAGTTGTTCTCATCGAACGTCGAGCGAGCACGTGCTTTCGTTCGGGATTTCTTGAGCTCCTCGTACGCCGGCGGTCTAATATGTACAATGTACGGCTTTAGCTGAGCCGTTCGGAGCGATTTCAGTGCCTGATAGTGCGGCCCTAGGACACACACGCATCCCGCGTTCACGATGCTTTTCACGCTATCCGCCGCAGTACCGTACAGGTGTCCTTTGTATTCACCGTGCTCGATGAACTTGCCAGCCGCAATGTCGGCTTCCATCTTTTCGCGTGTAACGAACAGATACTCTCTACCGGCCACTTCCCCGGGGCGCATAGGGCGCGTGGTGTCTGTGGAGGGGAGGGCAAAGCCGTGATTATCAAAACAAAAAACTTGCCGCCATTCGGTTAGCTGCCAGCAGGCACACTTACATGGAACAGGACTTTTGTATTTCTCCGGATCTCTGGCCACGAGCCGCCGTTTCAGTTCGTTCCGCCCTACACCCGGCGCGCCGATCAAAACTATTGGCCGAAACATACCCGGGCGGGGGTACAGTTTGGCCACCTCCTCGTACGTCGCGATCATTTCCCGATCAAAGTCGTCGTTCTCGGCTGTATCGTACATAATCTTTTTAGTCTTTGGCCCACCACAGGGATGGTTGGGATTTGGTGAACCGGGTGGAGTAGAGCAGATGGAGGCACATGAACCTTCTAGGGTAACACGGATGCGAGGCAGATGATGGTGGATGGTTGGATGGTTGTGTAGCATTGCAGGATGAAACACGAACGAGCAAAATGCGGGTGCGGGTGATGATATGGCGATGAAGGAAAACAAGAGTGAAATGGCAAATTGAGTATGAGTATTAGTCAACCTTACACACACAGCACAGTGTGACGGACACATGCACTTTGATTTTTTGATTTTTTGTTTTGTTAAACAACAATCACTTGGTAGTTAGTAGTGGTTAGTTTGTGTTTGCTTAGGCTAGTGTTTGCTCACTTTTTGCATCACCATTCGTTTCCTTCTGCGTTCGTTCGTGTAGAATACGACGCTCTTGCAGTGCGCGGCTGGGTATCAACCCGGCGCGGGTCGTTTTCTCGCCTTCTTTGCGTGCTTGCCACCAATACGAATCATCCTGCCAATTGTGTTGGGGTGTTTTGGGGGTTTAGAAATTTTAAATAGCGTCACTCTCAAGCGGAACATCCAAACGCACCTGCGACACAATGTGAAGGATATCGCCCCGCTGGAATCCCAGCCCGGCTTCTTTGCACGGGATGTAGGGATCGTTCTCTGGTTCGTAGTCAAAGTACGCCTTTACCCGCACCTTGCTTTCCCGCTGGTCCAGCTTCCCATCGGACGGCACAAGCTTGAACGTAATCGTACCCTCGGAGTTTTGCTACGGAAACCACAAACAAATCGGGTTAATTTTTACGCGCTAGTAGGAGAATATTTGAAGCACAAGAAAGCACAGTTTCACTCACCAGAATCGATAACACATCGCTGGGCGTTTTGCCCTCGACGTTAATATTGTTTACTTCGATCACCTCATCGCCGACGTGAATAAGGCCCGAACGATCAGCCGCCCCACCGTGCATGATTCGTGCGATTATAATTTTGCCAGTTTCTTCGTCCGTTTTAATGGTGGCACCCTGGAATGTATTGCATGGGGAGTATTTCATTTTAACATGTTGCGTGGGGGATAAAGTTACAATTAGATTGCGCTGTTGTTGCAGTCTTCCGAAAACCGAAGCTCGAGCTCTTTCAAACAAAGAAAACAAGACGAAACTTATGTAGCTTACAAAAAAACAACGTAAGTAGCGATATGATGTTAGGAGACTAGCTTAGTAGTAAGTTGGCGGAAAACTGCTTGCTTGCTCTAGTAACATAAGATATCGTCACTGAAAAAAAACAACACTTTATCGTCTACCTCCATCACAAAATCGTTGAAAACGAAACGAAGGAATCGAAATGCTGCAACTAAACGGAAACTAACATTTCGTTCAAATCAAACCCGGTTGCGGTTGGTTCGTAAATAAAATTTCAAAGAGTCGCGAACGTACAGGCTTAAGGGCGAGGATCAAATGCTTTTCCGTCGTTAAACAATATAAAACACAACAGCAAATACTTACAACGATCGGTTCCGCACTTTGTGCTCCAGCACACTGAATGCAGTAAAAATGAGTTCGGAACGGTTTTGTATGAAAATGGGTTGCTTTTTGTTTTCTTTTCCAACATGTCCAACGATTGGCACTAATATAGACATAACGGGTGTTTTCTACTACAGTGCAAAAATGCTGATCAAGAATTGAAGACGTGTAAATGCATTTAAAGAAACGACTGTTCAGCCAATACATACAAACATAGAGGCGAAGAAAGTGATAGAAAGATACGGCACACCGTACGGCGATTAATACACATCATTGATCCTTTAACGGCACGGCAATAGAGGCAATAGAGGCAATGATCGCGATAACTGATAAGCTTTTTTACCCGCATCAATCCGAGACAAGGCAATTGTGAGTACGACTGCGTGTGATAGTATTCGGTTGGGACGAGTTACAGCGAGTATTTTCTTTTTGCGCTACAAAGCAAAACTAAAACAATTTTGGAAAAATATATACTCAACGAAAATGAAATAAACAAAAATACGAGCATACATGAAGAACGTGTTTTTTTATACTGTTTGGATGGAGGTATGATAAATGTATGATAGTTTGTGGTAACACATGATCGTAAAGGTACGGTGTCAATAGCAACAACATTCTACAAAGCGCGACATGCACAACAAATCACAGGCAAAGCAGGCTGTTTTTTCTCAAATGGTAATCGGCCATCCTTCGTATATTGTGTTTGATGCATATCAAGCATATCACATGAAAGAATTTAGGAGTGTAAAGCGAATTTGCGACACATATTTTCATCACCATATCTAATAAGTATTACTTCTGGTTGAACATTGTAGACCACGCACTAAACTACATGTATTTATGATTATACCAAAACATCAAACATCAAAATCGTTATTTTTGCATTAATATGTGAATGGTTTATACTAACTAGTGTCACTTAATTTGAACGTAATTGGGATGATAGTTTGATGTTTTTTTTTTGTAAGAGTAAACTTAATATCCGTACGGACGAATGTGAGTTTCAACATTTTGTACAGCTTCGTCGCTGTTTTTCAAGCTTATATTCGAATAATGCTTTTCTATGGGATTCAAAGAATCTTTGAGATTTCAAAATGACGGAGATAACATTGAAGTATATGTTCGTATTCTGTGGACTGCTTTGAAATAAAATCTCCTTCCTATAATATGTTTTTTTAGGAGAAGCAATCTAAAGGACAATAACAATTCCACGATACACGAAGTGTGGATAACATTTTAGCAGATTGTTAGAGCATTTAGCGCTTTACTACAATGTCTTATGATGGGATCCATTTTTTCATAAAGAATATCTGTATTTGATAAGACTTTGCTCGTTTCTTTCGTTTGACAGAATAAAATATAAACGATTATTGTTTTTCCCATTTTGCTTGCTTGTTCATCACATTCATCTTGGAACAAATCTGACTAAAAAATACCACGTGAAGGTTTGTCCACGTACAAATTCCATTTTACAGTTCAAACAATTTACAAGAAAGCCAAATATCACATTTCTGTTGTTTTTTTTCAAATCATCCCATCTCATCATTCGGATGTAAACAAGTGAGCATGAGATCCGGGCACCAAGATGTCCTCACATTAGGCGTGTGATTGTGCCATTCTTTGCAGCTTGTTTACGAGTGTCTGCATTCACTTAAACACAAGCATCCTAGGGCTGATTGTCGCGCGGCTGTGTTGCTTACAACGAGGCACACGGACCGGGAATGGAAAAGTTTGCAGGACGAACAACACATTTTTATGCCACTTCATGCAAATGTAGACAATGGCGAGCGGAACGAGCGAACCACCTTTGGCGAGGTAAAAGGGCAAACATCATCATGTGCCTAGGTGTCTTCAGGCTAAGACAGCCACTACTTCACTACTTGGCATAAGAATGGCGGTGTAATGAATCCTGCTTTTTCCGACGAATGAACCACGTTTTCAAAGGTCCACAGAGATAAGAACTGCACAGCTTGTCCCCAAGGACAACGGCAGACGGTCTTGATATGCACCATCGAGCAGCATGGCTTTGTAGTTTGTAGAGAAAACCAAATGACCCTACTATTAGAGTTCAGAAAATGCCTCCCGCAGGACTAATTTCGCTGCACGCTAATTGTGTCCACCGTATAGTGTGTTTAAAATTATAAAAAAAGTGTTTACTGAATCTATTGATCAATACAAAATGAAAACATCACATGAACGATTGGAATGGATTGGAAAATTTTGTACTATACGTTCATCATGCACTATTTCACTATGATACAGCAAATTTACAGCAAAACACTCCGCAGCTGCACAGAGCTACGTACATGGTCCGGCTTCAAACATGTGCGTCAGCAGATGCATTAAATTTAACCATAATTCAATACTCACCAAAGGCTCATTACTCTTGACAAGCTGTACGATTTTGATGGTTTCCTCGTCCTCGTCCACCTCTACCGGTATGTCGGGAAGATGTGGATAGAAGTCTTTTTGCGCGATGGCATCGTGGGCAAACAGAATGCTCTTGAAGTGGGGGAAAAAACACATTTGTAAATGAGCTTAACTTCTATCGAAGCGCGGTAACGTTTACGGGCACTACATCACGCACGTGTATGGTATATTTCCACAATTTCAGGAGGTAAAAATGGTTCGTAATCGATACAACTAACCGGCCACAAACAGTCACTTTGAAAATGATGGGAATACATCGCGAAAGCTCCGCATCCGACAACAGCTTTCCTCTGTTGACTTAAGTAAATTGGAATCGCTCATTTCCAGTACCAATCGATTGAACGTCATTTATTATCCAGCTAGTTTTGATGGCCAGTATTGTTGTGCGCCTGCAGCAAGGCAAAAATCGCGTGATAATAATCGACATTCATGTGGCCGCAAAGTGAAGTTTCGGCATATGGAGCGATGAAAAGTTTTTAAATTAGAAATTAAATAAAATATACGACATGACATAAGTTACATAAACGGCATCTCTAATCATTAAACGACTTTCTTTTCTGTTGCACGTGCAGTTGTTAGAAATAATTTATGTTTGAGTTTATTCCGCAACATGTTTCTTTTCGATGCTGTATTACTTATTTGCTTACGATCTACATTTCGGTGTACATACCTGCAAATGTGGTGTTTGAAGTAGATGAAAAATCTCCTTACACAGCGGGGAAATATGACATCTTGGGGCTAGTAGCTCTAAAACTTCCATCAGTATCTATAGGCGTGCGAGGCACAGTAGGCGATGAATAAAACAAAGTGCGTAAAAAAGAGCCAACTTCATATATTGAGCAAATTAAATCGAACCACTAACCTGCACCGACGCGGATAGCAGCGGTGCTATCCTATCGTCTTTGTTGATTTTGGCCACCTTGCTATGTACATTGACGAGTGCATTAAGCTCCTTTGATTGGAGTAAGTTTTGCAAGAATCCAAGGTCTTTCTCGTCAGTCAAACTCTCCGCTTCCTTAAGCGATGTTATTAGCTTAGAAATCACTGGAAAAAGAAAATTTGTCATGCATGTAAATGAGTTGTTGTCCTGAAGAGAGCTACATATTTCGTTATCGTTAAGGAATCCGTTATATTTCTTCTTGCATTAACCTTCGAGCTAGTGTATCCGATTGGCCCTTTCAATATAAACATAAAATGCAACACGTTGCACTAAGCTAACGCTTACGCTGCTATAATTCTATAAACAAAATACGAATAAATAATGGGTGGGAACAACCAACGAATGATTGACCAAACTCTTCAATCGGAACATTGTTTACCCAACATATCGCACACTCCACACATTCTTCTCACTTTGAGAAGGCATCATTATTCGGGTAGAGACATAATGCAATTGTTCAAAAAGCAACAAAACTTCATACATGTTTTTTTTTCGTCATTCATTGCCATCGTGTACCCCGTACGGGCTGTTCGCTACGCATTCCGAATAAATCGTTATCTATGGAGCCCGAAGAGCACACAATTTTCATTGTCGATGACGTCATTCGTGGAGTGACACACTTCTAAACGCATCATGCGTGCGTTCATCGATTCAACGGGATAAATATATAAAGGGATGGCAAAAGGGAGAAGAAGCTGTTTTTGTAAAATTTTCAAAAGGATTCCTCTTCAAGGTACAGACGTAAGCAAATATATGTATTATTGAAGGTGCTATTGGTACTTTTTCAGACACGATGTACATTAAAAGGGGTTGGAAAAAAAATGTTCTGTTCATAACCAATTTAACTACCATATCAATAATCAAAATTTCACTTACCTGGGTCGTAGCTTCCATCAGACGCCATGGTAACCGCTGCCATTATTTACAGGACCTACTCTACGCACGAGGTTGTATGTACACGGATACACAAACGCAAATGAAATTAACACCTTCTGTATAAAGTCGCCTAAATAAGAACACTGTTCACGTACGATTCATACACTGCTTGTTTGCTCCTGTACAGTCATTCCGTTTAATGCCATCCAACTACTGCAAAGTAGGAATCGTTTGATAAGATGACTTGTATACTAAACACTCTATTTTCATTTAATTATTTCTTCGGCAAGTGACGTTGGTGAATCACATAAAACTATACAACAAATCACACATTTTGCACACTTCCATATTGTCACCGTTTTGCTTAGCTCTGAGAATCGAATGTTGATCACAAACGAATAACGTTAGCTCGTTTGAGACGATATCTAAGACCCACAGAATGTGAAAGTCAGCTCTATGCATCATCACGCCGCTCCCGAGTACGATAAAAATGCCCACCAGCTAAATAATGTCATTTTCTGTACCATTGCATAGGGCTAGAGCTGATTGTATCGGGTGCAAGGTATGAGACACCGTTCCCAACAGATTACTGATTGCCTGTTTGATAGGAAAATATGGACACGAAATAATAGCTCGACGGAACAAATAGTAAATAGCTATTGGTGGACCTTTCGAAAATTACCACTTAATAATAGCTTCAGAAATTAACCCTCCATCCTTGATGTGAGAGCTATCGACGCAAAACCAACAGCTAGATTGGCACATAGTAGTCAAAAGCACGTATAAACCGTTAAATTTCAAAGGTTCATGATATGTTGGCGCGTATATTGCGAAAGAAGATCACGTATGAAAGAACACATTTTATTTTTATACCATAAACATGAAGCTACGCTAAATATAGTACCTCATCAGTGTCTTGACCACCGATCAGTTCTCGCGCGTCGCGGGAGCAAAGCGGTGCAAAACCGTGGTGCAAGAAGGCAGGAAATGTTGTGCCAGACGCGGCTCGTTCTTGAGAGAAAGAGTCAGCTGAATTTGTCCATCAAACTGACCTCGAGCCTGTAAGTGAGCCGACACGCAGGGGACCCAGGATCAGCAGACAGAGTAGTAGGTTTATTTATTGTAGCTCACTTTCTTCGCCGGAGCAATAGAGCATTCGAAGCGAGCGTGGATTGACATCCACCATACAGCACGATTCTCGACGATGTACCCTGCTTCCTTCTATTGAAAATACAACTGAACGCCATGAATAGAGCGCTAAACTAGCGGAACGATAGAAATCGATACTATCGCGATCATCCATCGCCAATGATAATTAACGTTGTTTTTCTTATGAAATGAAATATGGAAGCATTTCGCTATTGGATGTTATCCAAAAAATCCGTTTCCGATCAGTAATTGGCGAAGCAGCAAGGTGACACCCAGAGGAAGCGTATCGGTAAAAGTAATGGAAAGACATTAAGAGAGGATAAGGGGATAAGAAAGAATTTCCCGTGCCGAAAAGAACGTTTGCTCCGAGTCGTTGCCTACGGGGGGGACAGTTTTTGGCATTATAAATAGCCAAAATGTAGGTGCTCCCGTAGAAAAATAAATGGTTTATATAGTGCTGCTGCCGTTGAAAATGATTGTAGATTGCGTTAGGTTGGATCTTGCCGGCTTCAACGCATGTGGTTATTCAGGGTTTTCTTTTCGGGAATTTGGATTCCTATTACAACTAAGGACATGGCTCAACAGCTGTACCATGTCAGCAAAATAAAAAATTTAAAATAAAGGTTATCTGATTTCAGATGTCACAGCTCTACACTAAGCATACACCGTGAACTTTGTTAAAAAAAAAAAACAAAAGTTTTTAGTTACAGAGATAGTGAAAGGTTGTTAAAGCACATGCACATCAATATTTTTGACTATTTCGATACGTTCCGGACTCCTGTCCCGTGAAAATGGTGCTAAAACTGAGGAATACTTTAAGCTGGGCGAACATTTCGTACATTTTGTTCCTGCAGCAATTTGGCTAATTCACTCATGTATTTTTCCTAACTTTTCCCGTACCGTTGGGTAAAAAAGGGGCACACGCAGAACGCGGAACAAACCCCCACGAGCGGCGGTCGCACGCCGATGGCGGCATTCGGGAGGATGGTTTGAAAATAAATCACCAATACACGCATGCACGGGGAAATCGGATGGGAGGGTGTGTTGGTGCGAGGTGCGCGTGATGTGTTTTTCTTTTGCCGTTTTTCCGTGCTGTCAGACGGTGCGTTATTGATGAATTTTCTTTCGCTTTTCATTCGGAACCGTCTCCGAATTGGCACTCTGCTTTTTTGTCTTTGGTTCAATTTCCTGCCTAAAAACCAAAGGACGAGATAGTTTTCACACACGCTCACTGGTAGATGTAATGCGGAGAAGGTTGAAATGATTTAACAAAATCCGAAAGGCATATGGTTTTTTTTTCTTCCACTACCCTTTTTGCCCAGAGTTATAGAGGCACATAATTTACTTAAGTTTTTCTCCGTTTATGATTCAAAAGCATTGCAAGAGCACACGACGACACACGTCGAACTAAGGAAGCAAAAATCAATCGAGTCTTATCCGTTTGACTGAATCGATATTCGTACAGCACACCACTCGGCGCCTTCGTGTGACTTTGCTACGAGCACAGAACGGGGACAGCAGCGAACCGTACCACGAGAATGCGACTGTATTAAATTCTTCAATCATCAGCACTTTTACGCCCTACACAAACGCGAGGCACTGTAATCGAATTCCACGTTTTGTAACGTAATGTAATATGCATCGGAAATCTTCACTTGAAAAGAAGGTACAGTAGGTTTTCAGCTTGGGTTTTGTCGAAACACCTAATTGATTGGAAACCCCGAATGCTTCCGTATGTTGCTTCAAACTTATTTATCACTAGGTTTGTTCTTTCACTTTACTGTATCATAGTTTCCGTTTCCGTAAATTTCACTAAATTACACTGGAATAGTTAGCTCCCACCGTTGTTGACTATCGCACGATAAAGCCAATGACTATCGCTTCAGACACATTCGTGTGCCAACATCGAACGAAATACTTGCAATGCACGGTCGGCCGAACGCGGAGGAACAGTTCACGATGTATCCGCTGCGAACGAGATTTGACAGAACACTCCCGTCTCGTGCCGTTTCGTTTGGTGTTGGGAGATGGGGGAGAGTGCATCGAAACTGCTTAGTGGACTAAAAAAGGTCAACGGCGGGGTATGGCCCAAGAACGCCGCATCCATAATATGAAAACAACGCGGCTCGGTGTCTGGTGGCAGTTTCGGTGCGTCTGCGCTTTAGCACAAAGCAGATGCACAAAGGTTTTCGGCATCGCTACGATTCCGTTCCGTAAATTGAGAGGGCTAGTAAAGGTTTTCGTGATTGCTCGATAACACAAATATCATTTCAATGAATACCAAAACAGATTTAAAAATGTATTGAATCATTTAAATCAAAATAAAAAATAAAAAAAAAACACCTCAACTGTTTTAATTTTATTCATGCATTAAAACAATGGCAATTATTGTGGCAATTATGTCTTTGAAAGACATAAAAATAGGTTTTTAATACATTTATAATAATTCAGTGAGAAAATCAAATTCTACTATTTCATTTAAAATTTGTGCGAAACTATTTTTTATTTTCAAAGTAATAACAACAGTATAACTATTTTTAAGCGAAAAATTACCTATAAAATTTAATACAAAATGGTCTTCAAGTACGGCGATAAATTGATTAATGTTAATTGTGTGAATCTTTGCAATTTTATTGTGAAAACTTAATATTAAATATAGCTCCAATTTTAACTTGTTTCTTAGTCGCAGAAGTCGGTTTCAAATTAATTTTTACTTTTTACACCTTTCATGTACTAACGAATCACTCCAATACATTAAAAAATAGATATATTTCAAACATAAAGGACATATTTATATTACATATACAGGACATGTATTAACTTTATAAAGAAACTTAAGAAAATCTTGAAATTATTAGAATTATGGAAAGCTATCCGCTCTGTCACTGTAGTTATGGGGCACATTGTATTTAAACATATGAATTTTTCCATTACAAACAGCAATTTTAGAAGTATAAAATAAATCCTATTCACATGCTCAAACATAAAATAGAAAGTAAGATGAGCAGAAAGAATAATTCAGATGTTTTTCAGACTCAGATTCTTACGTTGAAGTTTTATGCGTTACGAAGCGTTACGAACCGTTACGAAGCATTTAGTGCTCTTTTGGTTTCGTATTACAGAGAACGAAATAAAAAATTAAACGCATGTGTAGTATGAAACATTATTTTAAAATTGAGTCCATCGTAGCTCATTATAACTGGAAGTAAATTGTTCGTCGGACGGACATTTGAGCGTTTGGGATGAAACGTTTAAGCATCAGGCCACTCGAGTACAATAAGTAGTCGAAGTCGCAGTGCCGGATAGATTGGGCGCATGAAGCATTGTTGGTTTGGTTCATTTTGATGATCGTAGCCCTTTAGGCGATCTTCTACTTTCGGAACTATGTTCCGATGATTTATTCGTGCGGAATTGGCAGCCCCTTGCCTTGGCTTTGGGTGGCTTACTGCATTGAAGTAAAATGAAACCATTCCATACCATTGGGGTGTGGTAAGAAAAGGGTGGACAATAACAATAATAGCCCTCGGTGGTGTGTATTTTAAAGAACGGGTCAGCCCGTTCAACGCTCTCGCACCATTTCCTTGCTACGACAAAAAAGGGCGACAAGCTGGACGCCACTTGTCACAGATTTTGTCGGAAATCGAAAACCGACACCATAGACCAGGGTCTGTGGAACATGGTGCAGCAGCACGGCTTCTCTGGGAAGTGCAGTTCCTGAAGTCATGGATGGTGAGTGTTGAACATGAGGTCGGATGCGTTCCAGTCTCACGGGTAAGGCGTCGAACTTCCTGTTCCGAAGCACATTTACACCCGTGATCGGAATGAAGGAAGTCCCGTTCGGCACGAGGTGCAGTGGGCTCGTTGGCGCTGGATCAAGTGGAGCTGAGGGGTTAGCTGACCAGGTCAGCACGACATACTCAATTATTAGCAGGCCAAGGAGAGAGAGAGAGTGGTCTCGGTGCATCGGAACCTATGCTGCAAAGTGTCTTTGGCGTGAGGACAGAAGCTGAGGGAGTGTAAGTTCAAAAGTGTTCTGAGCTTATTTTGTTATCATAATTGAATCTTAGCTCATTTACAGCATTCTTGTCCGATGTTGTTCATACAAGGCACAATGATTAGAACAAATTGGTAGGAAGTGCTTGATGGCGAGCCAAATTTGGGCTCCGCAACGGCCCATAGTGTGGTCGAACTGCGCGACGTGGCGCAGAAAAGAGATGCAAGAGATTCGAGCTTCATGCAAACATTCGAATTTTATTAGGCAGTTCGAATTTTGCGAGCGAGATACGAGATGTGCGGTTTGTGTCCGAGATGAATGTACACTGTAACTATTTACAACATAAAACGGTCATGGTAAATTTTATTAAAATACATTTAAATGTAACCGTCACTTCGACACACATTGGCCATGTAACCTATATCTTAACGCAACTTTTTAAACAAACAGCAAATTTTCAAACGAAAGGTCTGTTCGCTTTGCATTTTGCCTCTATGTCCGTCCAAACAAAAAGTTTAACACAAAACCTTCTTATCTGACCATGAAATGAGGAAGGAATCCCAAACCAAACGAATTCGACTCTGATCACGCCAGAGCCATACGTATTCATGATTTTGTTTTCATAGTTTTATTATTCTACCGTAATCTAAGCGCATTCAATTCTTTGCGTACCAGTCACGTATCTTATTTTAAAAGATAGAAAAACTTATGTATAACGCAAGTATAGCTACCCGAAAAGCGAAACGAAACCATTCTGTAACATGTAAATTTGGAAGTTTTAAACCAAAAAACAGAGCTATCAACTACGCCTGAAATCGCGTTTGATTGTTGAATTGTTTTCAACTCTACATTACCTTTATCGCACTGCCGTGTTTTGTTCCGTTCATGGTTGATTGTGCCGGTCTACTGTTTCGCATACTAAATTGACATATGAAAGTTTCGTATTGTAGTAACGAATTTGTCCTTTCCTACCACCCTGTTTATCTAATGTTTTCTAATCCTTCTAATATTTTTAGCTGCTAGACCACCAGCTATATTGTTTCTTTTCACACATTATCTTGCCTCTGGATACAAAATTTGATACGATAAAAATAGTCTGTTTCTTATTGATCGATCCCTTCGTTTACTTCTTTCCCAGCGTTTCGTTGCCATTCTCAGCCAGGACAGGTCTCAAGAATCCACTACATTCCGCTGCTACCGGACTCGTTACCGAAATTACGCCTAACAATATGTATGCATGGGTGTTATTATTCTTATGATTTCCGTCACGTTTTCGTCCCTTCCTGCACCCACAACTCATCTGCAGATTAACTCATTGTGAGTGTCTCTCTCTCCACCATTCGATTTTGCCACCGTTTTTTCGGTTTTGGTGTGTTTACTGAATTCATTTTTAAAAAGACAGTAAGTCTTAGATTGTTTAAACAAATATGGCCGATATAATATAGCAAAAAAGTGCGATAAATAAGCTTTGATTGCATTTGAATTGCTTGTCATCTAAAGAATGTGAATCTGCAAGTGCTTTGTTGCTGGTTGGAAAGTACAAATAGAAATGAACAATGCTTTTAAGATATGAAACCGTAAAAAAAAAGTTTGGAGACATAAACAAACAATAAAATTAAGAACGTTTATTTGCCAAATTTTCCATTTCACTTGCATGCTCTTTCCGGCATACTGCAAATGCACTTTTCTGCCTGCGCACAATTAGAGCTGCTGAAATGTTGTTTCCTAATGACCGGTAAAACCAGTACAGGTAATGAGACGGTAATGAAATTCTTTCGGAAACCCTTTTCCGGCTTTCGTTTCCTGCCTTTACAACTAGTCTTTCCGAGGGAAATCAGTTTGTCGTGGCGAAAACCATTGCTCAGTCGTATTCTGAGCGTAGCCGTGTTAACAATTCAGTTGCAGTTTCGAGACAACGTTAAGCTAATGGTAAAAGTGACAAAACTGTGAGTTCAGTGAAGAATGGACTTCAAGCTTCGTATCCGTGTTTCATTTCCAGCATCGACACACGTTACTCATTTTCGTCGGCGTATCGCTACTTGCTGCGGTGCCCAGTGTCAATGGACTGCCCATATGGGACTACCTTACCGGGACCCAACCAGCCGACGAGGACACCCCTGTGGCGGACGGAACGGAGGTGGATTTGTTGCAGTCACGACAGGACAACTCCAAGCCGTTGCTTCGATACGACACCATGGTTCCAGTGCTGCAAGTCATCCTGACTCCGATCGGTCGCATGGTTTGGCCACGTGTTGAGCAATGGTTTTCGGGGCTGTTCGGGGCGTATCTGGATAGTGCTAATCGAGCCATCGATACCATCTCGCAGTACGCGACGGAAAACATCTCCTTCCAGACCGGGTAAGCCAAATTGTGCCCGAGTAAGATCCCGCAATGATTCTGTCTTACGCGTAAATCATTTGTTCCTTACAGCGATGTGTACTACACGAAGAGTGACATGATCGATGGGCGTGGGCATCAGTCTTTGATCATTACCCTCCCATCGGGCAGAACCATCACGGTGCTAACGTTTAAAAGCAAAGGAAAATTTAACATTCTGGACGAATTTCCCCAGCTATCCGAGGCACAAAATGAAGTAAGAGAGCTAAACTGAGTGGAAGGGAGGGAGGAGTAAGCGTGAAGAAGCATTTCCGGTAGTGTTAGTAAATCATATTTATTTTTGCATTTCGTTCCAAATTTAAAACATGTACAAATAAACATACATAACTTATAAACACTGTATAAGTCGCAACAGCTGCATTTATAATGATTTATTTATTTAAAATAAAACAAAAGTCTCAAGTGTTTGCATGTGAGTTTAGTTCCATTTCGAAGCATTTTGCGCTGCGTTGTGTAAGACAAACGAGTTAATCGCCTTAATCGTTTCACCCGATAGTAGTACAAGAAAAGTGTGTAAGGAAATGTTTGAACTACGACGGCTTCATCGTTACCGATCGATGCGTGTGCGATTGTAACGATTGTCAGAGCATTCGAGAGAAGAAGAGAAAAAAAACACACACACACACTCTAACATCAATAACGAACGTACGCACGCACGCACGTACTCGAGGGGCGCATCGTGTGAGGTAAGAAAGAAGGTTACCGCATTTGGCAACTGCAATTATGATTCGTAATGATTAGTCGAGCAATTTAGATGTATCTTCACGTGCGCTTGTTTTGGCCGTTCCTCCACGGCGTCGTTTGACTGCAGCCGCACTGGCGCCAGCGCGTGAGCATTTGAAGACGTCGTCTACACCCAGCCGGGCACACGGGCGGTCCCATCGCCCATGCATATGGTTGTTGGCATCGCACCGTCGTCATAATGAAATTGACCTCCTTTCCCTAATGGTGATTCTCGTGCAGGTGCGTTTCTGCATGCCTGTGCGACGTAGCGATGGACAGTGTGGCGTCCTCCTCTCCCATTCCCGCGCCCGTTGTGTCTGCGCCGATCGTCAACGGTTGGCCAGCTTTGTGAGATTACTTGAGCAAAGAGTGTGGAATTTGAATGACGAGTGACCACACAGCCCGCGCTACCACAAGGGAAGGTTATATGGCTCTTGTGCGAGCCGCACTCTCGCTTGTAATGAAAGCCATTGTTCGTACTGGCTTGTGGCCGACCCGACCGAAAGTGTTTGTTGCAGTTTTCTACGCTCGCTTCGATCTGTGTTTGCGCGGGTACGAGGACTTTCAATGTCGAAGCACTGTACCCCACATCAATGTCATTAGAACTTTGTGATCAAACAAGGGGTAGTAGCGACGACGGGGGCACGTGGTGCACTTCTGTATCGAAGCAAAGATGTCAATTGTACCCCCTGGCTCGATGCGGTCATAAGATGGTTAACGGCTACCTTCCGTTCCGGCAACCCATTTTCAGGGCCAACGGCCTTTACACAACACTGCTAGGTGCGAAAAAGAAATGGAAAATGTGTACGAAATGGTGTGTCATCCACGCGACCGTGCGATAGGCAGAGCGAGCATGGCATCCTTTACCAACCAGCCCAATGTTCACCCGGCATGCGCAGTACGTTTCGAACAGTCAAACCGAGAGTTTGGTTTCTGTGTGTTTTGATATCCGGACGACGGATTCGCTGCTGACGGCATTCTTACGGTACCGGGCCGGTATCGTTCGTACAGTGCCGTCGTGACACGCATCCCAACACGCCTTCTGGTAGGTGCTTGAGAAAGTGATATCTGTGATAACTTTCGGTTTCATTTCGTGTCTTTTTCGAGATTTCGAAACCTACGCGAGCGAACGAAATTATCGCTGTTTGCGGCATTTGCCGTGTGCCGTGTTCTGTGTTGTTGCTGCTGCCAAGGGAAAAGATGCCAAGCCGGCATGCCACGGTTAAGTGATGAGAGGAGAATATTCCGAAAAGAATTCGTCAAATATTGCCACAAGCAATGAAGCAAAGTATGAAAAAAATAACATTGACCAATGTTGAACCATGAGTGAGTGCGCTGACTACACAACCAAACACGGGCGCAGGTTGCTGTGTTTCAACCAGCGAAGAGAATATGATTATACTGTGCATACATTCTTCTGTGAGGCAACAAAACATTTGCTGCTAATTTGTCGTGTGATCACATCCGGGAGAGCATAAAAGTGTGTTGCAAAATTGGTAGCCAAAACCATCGCGCTCGTGTGTATGTGTGTGTGCGTGCATGTTATTGTGTACGGCAAACTTCGTATTCGTACTGGGGATGTCATTGTTTACTTGGACGTAACTGTGTGGAAAATATCCACCAACTAAATATGATAAACTAAGCAAATGCTCATGTTTTAGTGAAGAGTTTCTTTTGGATGCGCAACTTTTTCTTATGCAATGAGTCACAAAGAACGCATAATGAAATTAGCGTTCACCGTGTTCTGGGTTTTCTTTTCCAAAAACAAAAAAAAACCCTTAGCGACACCATTCACTGCGTTTCCGCCGAGCGGCTGTAATTCGAAACCGTAATCACATTTGCGAAAGTGCATCCGGTCAAATGCTATCGCCCCCTATCCTTGGCCATGTTGACCGTGATAAGAACGCCCATTGGATCAGATTCAGTTCAGCTGCTCACCCGTACGGGGCGAGCCACGGCCAAGGATACGGCGTACAAAGGCTTTATGCAATTCTTCCTTTTATTGGAGTGAAAATAAGTAACTCGGCGCTATCGATTTTCGTGTACAATGCACCACACCACTGCACATAAACTCTGTTAAGGTCGTATGGGCTACAAATAGAATGCGACGACGGCTGTCGGTGGAAAGATCTTTCCAATGCGCAACGCTCGTCCTTGTCGGCACGCCACGCGTCGAACATGCCCGGGGCTGAATGCTCATCAGCATCAACCCCGAAGATCTCCGGAGGAAGAGAGATGGCAACGCGCCGTTCGCGAACTGTGCCGAAGAAAAGGTGAACCATAATCGTAATATGAATAGTAAGCAAACCGAACAATCGCGAGACGGGCGAGCGTAAACGGTAGAGAAAAGTTGTGATGCAGAAAACAAGAAGGACTAGCCGAAGCGCACAAAATGAGACGGACTGAAAAAAGCGCCTTCGAATCGTGCGAGCGCATATCCCGCCCAGACGACACGACGGCGCGGCGGGAACGCACCGCGAAAGGCTTCCTTCCACCGCAAGTACACACGAGCCACACGAGCGGCAACCGGGGCACACAGTTATTACAAACTTCAATTACCACCGACCTCGGGGCCAGATGCTTGTCCGCTCGGATGGATGGTGGGGCCTCCAGATGCTTGCCAGCCGTAGTGTTGAGTGGTGGTGCACGTTTGATCGGTCCGTACGGTTTTGCTACGATCACCAGTGCGCCAGTTTGGTAAGCCGAACGGTGGTAGGTGCGTGAGCTTCGAGTGAAGTTTTGTTGTGGTGGATGTTCTAGCTGCGTGTGCGATCCGCGGGTTCGTTGCTTGTTCGCTGACAAGTTTTTTGTCGCGAACTTTGTTCCACGCGCTGCGGTAGCGCGATCATTCGGCAGTGTGCTAGCGTGCGAGTGATCCTGTAATGTGATACGGAGTGAAACTGATGTTTTGAACCGATAGAAACATAAAAACGCTATTCTTAAAGATCGAAAGAATGACATTTCAATTCCCAATGGTGCGATCTTCTTTTCTGCGAATGAGTATAATGACGCATGAAAGTGAAATGAAGAAATAAGTGCCCTCGTATCAGCCTAACAACGCCCGGCGGGGAGCTATTGCAATAGATACGATCTGGCAGAAATAAAAGTGTGTTGGTATAATTGCGGCATGTTTGTTCGGCAACAAAGACGTGGTTGTAGCATACATAATACACACGCTATCGGCAGCCAGCCAATGCATCCGAAATGAAGTACATGTAAAAAAAATCAAAATTGCTTTAGTGTGAAACCGAAAAGAGTTTTTTGTTTTCTATCGATAAAAACCCGTCATTGATCATCCGTGAGGAGATGCATTTCGTTTTGCATTGGCTGTGGTTGTATGGTGGTTGGTTTCGGTTTTGTGCTCCTCACTTTGCATGATCGTTTTGCTGGTGTAGCACACATCGTGAATGCAAGAGACCACCGAAACAAACAAAGTGCAATCAATAGCCGGCAGTGTTACGGCAGAGGTTACACTACTAAACCGTGCCACATTTCTGTTACATATCTATCTATAGTTTCATGCACGTTTTTTTTTTTGCTTTCTACAACAGCTCGCAAAAGCAAACCAAAGCGAGTGCGAATCGCCGCTATGCATGTGTTGAAGTAATCGCAAGACCCACAGTGCAGTGCAGTGCAGAAGAGGTCGGTTCGTGCACGTGAAAGGAGAAGGAAGTAAAAGTGATAGAGTGAAATTGCTGGCTGGTGCAGCGGCGGTGTAGTGTGAAACTAGTTTGCTTCGTTCACCGCGTTATTAGACGCAAAACCACACACACACCACTAACAGTTTCTTTGGTCGCTCAAAAAGCTCCCCTACGGTAAAAGGGTTGGGTTGGAGCTGTGGCAGGAAAAGCAGGAAATCAAAGAACTAGACGTTCAGCTCGTGGCCTGCTGCCGCCTTCCAAAGCGTCTGCAAAATGATGGCATCCAAAGGGAAACCTTTCTCGTTCGACCAAACAGAGCTGAACCCATCGCGGAGTAAGCCGTCGGTTCGACGGACGATAATGGATGTGATAGTGTTCCTGCTAACATCCCTTGGATACATACTGCAGGTGAGTGATTTGGCGGGTCGTTTTTTCTATTTAAAAAATATTAAAATTTCGGAATTTTTTTTCAATCGATCTTGCATACAATGTTTGGAAATTATTTCCCCTTTCCACGTGTGATTCCTTGCTTCGTTCTACGAGTTGCGCGTTACGCAACACAAAGAAGCACCAACACACTTTATGCAGCTGCTATGCTGTTGCACTAGTACGTTCCAGAACGCAAAGATCCAATCACCCGAAGACCGGTTACAATGATCAAGTCCCACGGTGGGGTTGGCAGGGGTGCACTTAGTTCATGCAGCCCTAGCATTGCACCGCCGTGTTTTCTACAGTTACGCAATCTCTCTTTCGCTACGGCTCCAACTAACCCGATAGAGCAGCCCGATGCAATGCAAAATCGCTTCCATGGTTTTTCTTTTCACCCAAAGCCACAAGCATTTTAGCTTCTTTTTTTGTGGTGGGGTGTGGTTGTGCAAACAAGCGCTTACCACAGCATGCTACGGGATGATCATAGCTATCGTGCTATCATGGCTACGCTAATCGAAAAGCAGTAGGCCATTGACAGTTTGAAATGAAGTATAGTAAAAGGTGCGAGGTGCGAGTTTAACATGTCTTTTGTCTACAATATTTCTATGAACAGTCCAACAATTCGTTAGCAAACATGCTTCTATTCATGTTTGTAAGATAGACACGGAGCTTTATAGAATTTTGCATGACATCAAATACTTGTGCTAGTATTTTAATACTATCTATTTTTGAATCCATATAGTGATAAAACATTTTGGTGTTTACCATTTTAAAACAATGAGTTTTCATAATCATTCCTTATATGATTGAGATCTGAACAAAGCATTATGATATGTATCATGCAACCGAAAAAAAAAACAACACATAACAGAAATAAACATAAATTGTTTTCTAGGAGTAATTGTGTAGAACAAGAAAAACGCATTGCTTTTTGAAGAGGTTTTGAAACTGTAAACATGATTGTGGATGAGAAAATCTACTTCTATCAGGGATTTGATCCAGCAAATCCAAACATAACTATGTAAAATTGTTTGTCTGCTGTGTTGCTGCATTAGTTCCACTTCAAAAGCAGTCAATTGTAGAATTTGAAAGAAGTTATGATGATACCAGGTTTCAAATCGTATTCAAACAGACCGGGTAAATTGTTTAAGCACAGTGTACATGTAATGCTATAACACCGGTCATCATCATTTGTATCTTACTGTTGTAGAATTTGCGGCAAACAAATGTTCTAGCAAGCTCGTTAACTTAGTATGATGATGATCGTCATGCAATATGGCTAAAAGTTGAATCTCAAATCCATCTCAAAATCCAGTTTATTACAAAGACCACCGCCTCTCGTTCCCGGTGTACTAACCGATAGCGTGTATACCTTCGGTGTAACTTTGACGTATGTAAAATCGCATTACCCCGGTCAGGGTTCGTAACAGGTGGTAATTGTTATCCCACATCCTCCAAAGATTGCTAGTCATGAATTCGTCTCACCAGCCCATCGATGAAGTTAATGATATTATACGAGTTTCGAGCACTCAACGGTTGCCGTTTTATTGCGCTACGGATAGGATCACTTTTGCATCCACCGTGCCGTGGAAAATCATCTCGTGATGAGTTCCAACGAGTAATTATTAAAACCGCGACTTCTTCCCTCGGTGTAATGCGAGAACAACACGGGTACTGGCGCTGAATACCGCTGAACCTTCGCACATACGGAGCAATCAGCAAGCGGGCAGGAGATGCGAGTAGAATGATTGAACAGCAAATCGCATTCGTTCCTAATGTCGGCGATCAAATAGCATACGTTAATGTTCCCCTCACTGATTGAAGATCCGGCACAGTGACCCGGCGGCTCGCGATTGACCTTGAATAAAATGAACAAATTGTTGAATTACGCAAGCCTTTTTTTGTCTCTCAACCGTGCGCTATGGTTCGTCATTTGATTATGAAGGTGGTGTACAAGCGACTGGCGTGCAGAAAATCAGGGAGGAAAATGTGTCCACAGCTGAACAGTACGCGGAGTTGAACGCCTGGTCTGGTACTGGAGGTTGTCATCAACGTCACAGCAAACAAAGCCGTGGACGGGGCAGATATGAGGATGGTAGTAATTGGAAAGCAAATAATGTCATGACCATGGTCACTGATCAGCAATAAACTTATGCATCTTCACAGAGGCGTTTTACTTTCGACGTTTGTTTGCGTTCCTTGCCGTGTGACAATTGACCGTGAATGTCGAGGGCGGTTGTATTTACTTTAGTACATTCCCCTGTTTTATTTGCAGCACTTGCTGTTTGGAGTGAAGCTTACGCTCTTTTTCACTTTTCTCTCTTCTTTGCAGGCGATTTACTATCAAATATTCGGCGTACCAAAGAAAGACCTGAACGGAGAGATAGCACTAGTGACGGGCGGTGGCGGCGGACTCGGCCGACTGCTGGCCCTTCGACTTATAAAGCTCGGCGCCAAGGTTGTGCTGTGGGATATAAATCAGGAAGGTACGTACCGACGCGCGACCATTAAGATCCAACCGGCTCGAGGGTATTTGAAACGACAGCTTAGTTTAGCGGCATGTCTGGTTGTGTAAGTGTATTGCCCATTGCACGCCCGATGACGAAATGTCACGAATGACACTTTTTTTTCCTTCAATACCACACGTAAGGGTACTTTTGGTACGTCAGCATGGAGCGAGGAAGACATCTTGTGCAAGAGCGCGGCGTAGATGGTTGTGCAGAAAAAAAGGAAATACCAAGCAAGATTATAGGCAACACGCACTTGTTTCTCCGTCCTGGTACAAGCGCGGATTCCTGACACAATGAACGGATGCACTGGCAAATGGATAAAAACGATCATAATTTAATTGATCGTGCGATATCGCCAAATAATAGCTATACCTAAGGAGGCTAGAAAAGTAAAAAAATGTATGGAATACAATGTACAAAAAATGCAACCTGTTACTTTTGGCCATGGACAGTTCCATAGTTCCATGCTCTTGGTGTAGCTCAATTGCAAAGGTGTAACTTTGATGTAGTTGAGTGTGTGATTTTTTTTTCTGACATCACAACCCAGCACGAATGCCGTGAGTATGCTCACCGGCACATCGAGTTTTATACGTACCCGTCAAAGGTAACGATCCGAGCGGGTGATGTTGAAATGTGACATCGCTTTTCTAACTGTTCACATCTTTCAGCCGAAGGCTAAGCGGTCTGTGCTGGGCAAGAAGAAGCTGGTTGGCATCGCCCGTTGCCTTCAGAAAGTTTCAATCACCCATTGATTCGATGACGAGCGACCGTAGGAAGGCTTGAAGTATGTATACACTTACACTTTAAGCCGTAATTGAAGGTTACGAGGCGGAGATCTCAAGTTGGGCACGGGAAGGAGTATGAAATTGAGCGGGCTAAATACGTAATTGAACGATGCATGCATTCGCCATGTTAATCTAATTTGACCTCATTTTCCTAACACTGCAGTAAGAACAGTCTTATCTTACGAAGTTATCTTAAGTCTTCTCATTAAAGCGAAGATCAGTACATGTCAGATAAAGTTCGCTCTAGCGTATTTTTGCCTCACATTTTTTTTCTGTAATCCATTGGCACATTGTGTTTTACATTTCAAAGACCTGTTCATGCTTTTTTATAGCTTCAATTCTTCTTAATAACCAGACTCTTCGATGTAAGACGTTCCACGAAACAAAAGACTTGTTGACGCAGCAGTGAAGTGCTGTTTGCTATATCATGATGCATTCAATTCCATTTATATCTGTACATGTTTTTAGTTACGTTCACGAAAGGACTCATCGTGCTGAACAACGTGGGTCTAAATATTCCTCTTTGCGTTTTGTTTTTTGCATGAAGCGCTACCACCTTCAAAATGTCTCGGGAGCAGATCGGTACAGATTCCCGTTTTTTTTTGTTTAGTGCATGAAGAATGGAAGAGAACGAGATTTACAAGAGCATGAACTGACATTGAAGCGACACAGCGAAAACATATGATACGTGCACAATCCCATCGGTGCAGAGGCACGGCAGACTGCAGAAAATTCAAGGTCACTGCAGCAGCATGCACGGTTGCGATACTCTCACTTTTCCCGTTGTCAGCTTCAGCTTCCGAAGCGAAGCTTGGCTGGAACGGGTTCGGAGCATGCTCGTTAATAAAACTGAATTTATGCATAAATTGCCATCTTTTGGCAACGATGAACGACCGTAGCAAATAAAGTTTTCAAGCCATATATAACTGGTTTTAGCAAACGTAACCCGGTGGAAATATAATCACAAAACCGGACCGAGGTTATCAGGGACCTCCACATTGGCAGATGTGGAGGAAACGAAAGAGAGAGAAAGATAGAAACGTTCGTGCTTACTGGGTCAAGATCATCAAGTATGATAAAAAATGATAGTATGCATGCAAACCGTGGCAATGAATATTAGTGTGTAGGAAAACTATAGTCTTGCATCACTGTAATATTATACTTTTGACTTATACCATAACATTAGAAGCCAAGGGAGTATTGTAGTACAATCGATCGATGAGAGCTTTTTGAACACATGTGTAATTAAATTGTGGAAGGCTCTGCGCGTCTGTACGACGAGGTTCACTTCCAAAGATCATCAGGGAGCCTTCAATGTAACACATTATTTATAGCTCATTCGTTTGTAATAATAGGCTTGCCGTTTCGCTGCAGTGAACTTTGACTTCAAGCTGCACCGACTGGCCGTGAAAAGGAATGGAGTACAATGAAATAAGATTAACAATTATCGCCTGCGTGCGTGCCATTTACAGCGGTTAGCAATGACCCTTTCGGCTGCATCGGGTCAGTCCTTTTAAATGAACCAATAACATTAATCCGGTATGCATATTTCTGTTCCCTTATTGTGTCGTTGTCTCGCAAACAGGGTTGGACGATTCGGTGAAGCTGATACAATCGCTGGGCGGTCTCTGCAAGGGCTACAAAGTGGACATCTCGAACAAGGAAGAGGTGTACAAGTATGCGAAAATCATACAGGAAGACATTGGAGATGTAAGTATGCCCGTGAAACATAAAGTGTTGCAGCGTTAATTATCATTGTTGTATTCATTCAATCCTTGAGTTGAAGGAAGTCGGTTGGGGTGTAGGTGAAGTAGCACACAGAAATGCCTACGTGAGTTCGAGCTCGTAAGAAGTGCCTGCTACCCCGTTTTCTGAGCAACTCACAGTGATGATTACTATGTCCATTGATTAAACTGCTCGCTCTTTCGCTGCTGGAATCGGTAGAACACGTGAATGCAAATCGGTTCTCGTAGCTTACGGCAATATATAAAGGACTTTGTCATTGTGTTCCACTTCTATCAGGAAATTATGAATGGCGGAAAGCGGGACCATTAATTACTGGCTGAGCGTTTAATTGGTTGCAGTAGTAGAGCAGTACTAGCCGGAATCTATTTAGCCGTTAATATTATATCTAGTTTTACGTGCATAAACATCGCCACCTTCATTATGTTCTACTAATGTGGTTCTACTTTCAGGTCACGTTACTGTTTAACAACGCTGGAGTCGTTTCAGGCCGAGCCCTGTTGGATACTCCTGATCACCTGATCGAAAGATCGTTCAGCGTCAATGTTCTGGCACATTTCTGGGTAAGAATCTGGCACTAGTCGAACCGTTTTTATTGCGCCTTTATTGAATGTGTTTCATTGCGAGATGAATTTCAATGACGCATCGATTGAACGTAGCTCTTCGGACGTGATCTTATTACTGACGAAAGAGTCTACTGGCCCGAGTGTCAATTTTGGCAGACGATGGCTTAGAGCGAAATTAAAAGTGAAGTGACTAACTAGCCGTTCATTTCATTCCACGCATGTCGTTTCCGCTCTCAATAATGGATCGACAGACGACAAAGGCTTTCCTGCCGGCAATGCTGAAAAACGACCATGGACATATCATAACTATCGCTTCTCTGGCCGGCCATGTCGGTATATCGAAGCTGGTCGACTATTGTTCCAGCAAGTTTGCTGCGGTAAGTAGCGGCGTTGCGGCGTGCCGTATCGTTTACAATCGCACGTAGCTTATGACGATTCGCTCATTTTGTTCGTTGTTTGTATCAGGTCGGTTTTGATGAAGCGTTGCGATTGGAACTTGAGCATCTGCGGGCGCAGGGTGTATTTACGACCGTTATCTGCCCATATTTCATACAGTCGACGGGCATGTTTGACGATGTGAATTCGAGGTGAGTCTTTTTAGCAAAATAAGTCGATATATTGGCAACGGAAAATATAGCTGTATCTAATGCTCTGTAACACATAGAAACATAATAAGGAATAACACTGGTCAACAATGAAGTTGGTTTGAAATGAGTTCATAAAAATTCTTTAAACTGTAACATGAACGATTTATCATTACATTTTCCACTCTCTTTTGCTACAATTCGTTTAGCAGCATATTCTTCACAGTTTTGATAATGTTATTTTTCAATAACAATATTTTTCAGGATTGATAATATTGTAAATAATCCGTACATAGCGAAGATTGCAATATTAAAAAATGTGTTATTACTCTAGCGTCTAGAGACGCTATCGCGATCTACAATTTATTTATTCCAAGTGACTGTAATTCTAAACACAAATTCGAGAGTTTCATGTGATAGTTCAAAGAAACCATCCAAATTAAAAGGATACTAAATGTAGGTTATAAATAGTATTAGCATGCTATCAAACTTCAGTAAATAGGATTCGAAAAAGGAAGTGTTTTAGCCTAGAGCGATAGTGAACTATATAATAATCTTATTTACACTTGGCATACTCTATTACTTCGTTTAGATGGGTTCCAACACTTGATTCAAACGACGTAGCCGACAAAATCATCGAGGGTGTCCAGAAAAATGAAAAATATGTCATCATCCCCGGATACCTGCGCTTAATGTTGGCTATCAAATGGTACGTGTATTGAAAGTAAAAAATGTCCCTTAGGCAATGACTAAATGACTATGCATTGTTTTTTTTTCTTCAGGATATTCCCTTGGGGATGCAATTCCGGATTTTTGCGACGATTGGTACCGGACGCTGCGCCACAGCACAGCATGACACCATTGAGCAGCCCGGAATGTGACACGGCGCACGAAATGAGTAAATCTTTCTCCAGTGATAACAACAACACGACCAAATCGTCACCACTGCTCGTACACAGACAATGCACCGGCGAACGCGTGCTATAAATCTGTTTCATTGCTATGAAGAAGATCCTTCCCGTGAGTGTCAGTTTTAACGGTCACAGCTGAAGCACCCCCATATCTGTTAGCCATTCTAAGGTAGATTCAACTGTTTTAGAGCGTTACCAGCCCGTGCTGGATAGCGTCGGTGATTTCGAACGTGGAGTGAGATGAAGCATAATGTACTGGGTACGGATTAAGTGCGTCTAGTGAGAAAATTAGCAATAAGAACACAGGTCTATCGAAGGCAACGAAATGTGGTAATGTTTGTAGCAATTAATGGGTGAAAAGAATACGTGGGATGTGAGATGTGAGATTTGCAAAGCGAAATTCCAGTTTAGTACGGGTAATGCGTCCTTACTTGCCCTAAATGCTAGTGCTAGTATCACAGTGAGCAGCATCTTATTTCAAGCAATGTCGAACGTTTCTTGTCCTTGCATAGTGCTACCATTGTTAACAAGTTTGCAGCATAAATTTACTTACTACATCTGTAAACACGATGAATTTAACAGTACACACTGGTTATGTCAATAAAATCAGATTTTGAAAACAGAAGGGAATCGGGCAAAGCTGTGTTTTTTTTTCAACCGAAATAATAAACTGCAACTTTTCGCACATTAGTATTCCCAACGCTTGTACCTGGCCAAATTTTCTTTCAGTAGTTATCCTATTCTTATAGAGTCAATTGAATGTTATGCATTTTTACAACCTAACCAAATTTTATAATTTATAACCATTGAGCAAATGAACATATGTTAGAAATTATTTAACTTGATTTTGAATTCATGTGTGTAGTTTATTTTCTTAGCTAATTTATGTGATGCAGTATAAATATCTTAAACCAAAAACGAACACTTTTTCGAACAATATGAATAAACCGTTATCGTTTGGTCCGGTTTATCCACCGGACACATTCGATCGGAATCTGGAGCAAAACATCATACAAGCTCACAGTAAACTCACATTAAAAGTATGTCGTATCAAGAGGTGACTTATAATATGGGAATCTAGAAGAGTATCGTTTAGCGGTGAAAGTCATCAAGCCTTATCTGTTCAACCAAGTATTCAAGCACAATCGAACGCTGTATGTAAAATTTGTACTTTTGGTTTAAGCCGAGCAATCTTGCGTAGAAATTAAAGAATACGCATTCATCAAACTGTTCCCAGGACTGGTTAGTTAAAATATTTAAATTCTAACCCAATTATATTTGAGGAAATATGTCAAACCAGTGGATCGAACAACAAAGTGTACGAAATACTCCCTTTTATGTCGCTAAAGAGCAGTTGGGAATTATAAATATGCTCCTTGGCTCATGTCTGACCAAAATAGCAAAATAGCTTCACTTATATAATTCAATGCAGTAAAGCTGCATACTAAGTAAAGTTATCGTTTTTTTTTAATCGTACTCAGACTAGAACACCCTATAGGTACTGTTTATTGTTTTATATAAATCATGGCAAACCTACAACGGAATCACAACGGAATTACAAAAGGTTTAGGTAAAACAATCTTAAAGTTCTGTTTAAAACTCTTGCCATTGCTTGCATCATAATAGCCTTACCTCGATTAATATCGTCGAATCAGTCTTAGTTAAAATATATATATATTCAGAACCGTGTCATCTGTTCTCCAGATTTTGCATTCCTATATGCCCTATATGGGTTACAAAATACAGACTTGCTTTCAAGTGTAGAGCCCACAGAACAGTTTTATGTATACTATGAATTCAACATGCTATGAACATTTTTTTGTTACTGACTGTACACGATTCTACTATGTCACCAGGGTAGCCGAAACCTATACCACGCACGCACGCCTACACACTAAGCACGTGGTTCGGTAACATTCCTTCAAAGACGACGGCCGCAACGACGTTAGAGGTATCCATGGGTGTAGATGTGTAGCTTTCCAACCCACAGCAATGACCACGGCGGTTGTTTGGCGTTTACGATACCGCTGAGGTAAACAAATCGTGTACCGGTAACAGAATCCGCAACCAGCTATGGCTAGAGCTCCCTCAGTTGCATAGTGTTCGTTGGAGAAGCTTTACCCGTGTAAAGGCAAAAGAACCACCGTCACTTTCATTGTGGTATTCGTTGCAGCGACGATGAGAAAAGCGACCGGCGTTGCTCGTTTCGTTTGCTGTTTATATTTGTTTGAGCACCGGTGTGTTATCTTATCAGCGTTTCCCATTATCAATAAGTGAGAAATGTCTCCAGTACTGGAGATCATCGCCAGACGGTCCATTTATTCGCCGGGGACCGTTCGGTTCGGGTCACTTTCTTCTCTTTATTAGCTTAAGATTTCGTGAAATCTTTACGAAATGCAGTGAACTTTTTACTCCGGTATTGGCTTTTGAGCAGGATAAAGTGCAGCTTTACGTTCAATTCGAGCAGGCGGTTACCGGCAACGATGACTGGATTGAAAACGGTGCCTAGTTTTCTGGTGTGTCTGTTTATGCTACACTCAGCATTAGCGCAATGTAAGTGACTTTAGCATACGATCAACGCACACGTTTCCACCACCGGGAAGAATGTTAATCCGATAAATTTCGTGGTTGGGTGGGTCGTTTCAGCTTCTAGCCTGATCACACAATCGAAATGTTTCTTCAAACAAAACTGCATCGAATGTCTCGACGCCGATAAAGAATGTGCCTGGTGTACGGATGAGGTGAGTGTGCGTGTGTGTGTGAGTTAGTTGTTTACATGACTGATTAGTCACTGGGTTGTATAACGAACAGCCTTACTTGCGGTTTTGTTTGAGCGAAACATACATTTTTATGTCAGAGTTGTGAATTTAACAACGACAACAAAAATAAACAACGTCCTAGGAACAGCTAATACCAAAGCAATGGTAAAATTGTTCGAACAAGCATTTGAATCATTTCATACAAACTAGCTTACACACAGCTCTTCTCAGGTCGGCCAACTGTTTAAACATTGTCCTAGGCAACGTTTAGCTACACAGCACGGTACAACTCTTGGCCTATTTTCAACAGTTTCGGCGGATAAGATGAAACAACCGTGCGTTTCAACAAAATGTTCTATATTTCAGTTGTACGAAATGCGCAAATCGCGATGCATGACCAAACAGGAGCTACTGGAATCGAAATGCAACGAGTCAAAGATCGAGACAAACGACAACTATTCGTTTCAGCAAATCACACAGAACGAAGCGCATCGCGATTTTGATTCGGAAAAGCTGGAAGCGATTCAAATATCTCCGCAAAAGATGCGTCTACGGTTGGGAAAGCGTAAGCAGCTGCGTTGTGCAGTGCCGGGTAGGAAAACATATTTAATGCACACTTCCGTTATTTCCAGTACTTTCCCAGACCGTTTCGTTCAAGTATAAACCGGCCAAAAACTATCCTTTGGATTTGTATTACCTCATGGATCTGACGTGGTCGATGAGAGACGACAAAGCGACGCTTGAAAGCATGGGTAGCCAGTTAGCGCTGGCTCTAGCCAATTTAACAGCTAATTATCAGCTTGGATTTGGTAGCTTCGCTGACAAACCGACGCTGCCGTTCATTCAAACCGAACCACACCGCCTGGAGAACCCATGCTACTCGGAGAACGATAAATGCGAACCCACATACGGTTTCCGTCATCGGTTGAAGATCACGCGCGATATTGACAAATTTATCGCCCAGGTCAAAGCGAGCAATGTCACGGGAAACGTGGACAACCTGGAGGCGGGGCTGGATGCACTGATGCAGGTACTGGTTTGCGAGCACCAGATCGGCTGGGGTTCGAATACTCGCAAAATCGTGATCATCGCCACGGACGGTTGGCTGCATATGGCCGGCGACGGACTGCTGGCTGGTATTGTGACGGAAAACGACAAACAGTGCCACCTGGATGATGAGGGAACTTTTGTCGACGCGTTGAAATACGATTACCCTTCGTTGGAGCAAATTTGGCGCGTACTGCTTCGGTCGAAAACGGCCGTAATATTTGCGGTTACCGAGGCGCAGCAAGACTACTATCGGCGACTGAGCGAACTAATGCCCGAGTTTACGAGCGTTGGGCGGCTGCAGGATGATTCGTCCAACATCATTCAGCTGGTAGAGACCGGGTACAAGGAGTTTGTGAAGCGCGTAGAATTCACAGACAATGCACCGGACTACCTACGCGTGCGCTACACGACCGACTGTGGAGGTATGTACAGCAAACCGCAGCCTATACACAGATGTGACAACATTGAAATAGGCAAGGAGTATGAGTTCGTCGTGGAACTGCAACTGTTGGCCTACCCGAAAGATCCAACAGTAAGGGTAAGCTGGCGATTTGGTAGAGAAGAACCGGGTACAACAATTTAAAAAAAAAAAAACAAATATTCCCTCGATTGCAGAACATTACAGTACGAATTGAGGAAAAATTGATCAGCAACGAAGCGCTTGAGGTGGAGATCGATTTGCGGACGGTGTGTGATTGCGAGAAAAACAAGGAACCAACGGAACTGAGGCAACAGTGCAACTATAATGGGAACTACGTTTGCGGCCAGTGCCAATGCTATGCCGGATGGTGCGGATTCTCAAATATTTCACCCACAGACAAACAAACAAAACAGATCATCGATGATCACTTCACACTTTTGTTTATCTCGTCCTTCTTTCCAGGATTGGCAAAGCGTGTGAATGTAATCTGCAAAACTCGCACAATCAGAAGGAGTTGTTTGAAAAATGTGTGGCACCAAGCTTGGGCGATGAGCTGCGCACCGGTCCGATTTGTTCGGATCGAGGCGAATGCGTTTGCGGCCAGTGCTACTGTAATCCCGGCTTTGAGGGAGAACATTGCGAGTGCAATGAGTGTGCTAGGTGGGTACAGACCATAAGACTGGCGACCAAAACGGGTTGATTGTTGATTGTGGATTCTATTACAGGATTGACGATAAAGTTTGCGGAGGACCTGGTCATGGTATTTGCGTATGCGGTACCTGCCGCTGCACGGATTCATGGAGCGGGGACAGTTGCGAGTGCTCAACGGATACGACGGGATGCAGAGCGCCATCGAAGGATACCCTTTGCTCTGACCATGGGCAATGTAACTGTGGACGATGCACGTGTGATGAATCGTTTTTCGGTCCTTTTTGTGAGACAAAGGATGGTGAAGTATCTGCCCTCTGCCTGTCGTACGAAGATTGCGTGCGCTGTACGGTGAACCAGATGAACGATCTTGGCTGCCAAGATTTGGATCGGAAATGCCGCGAAAAGATTGGACTGTACCAGGTGGATCTCGTTCAATCGGATAGCGGTGAGTATTCTTAAACGGTTACAATCATATTTCCTACGGTTCAATTACTGTTATGCCCAATTTTACAGCTTTGCTGAACTGCACGTTCCGGTTCAGCAATGAAGAGAATGTGTGCGATTACAAATTCTCGTACGAGCTAACCGAGAACTATCAGACACTGCTAAAGGTGCAGAATTTCCAGTGCAAGCCGATCAACCTGATTACGGCTGGACTTTCCATTGCAGTATCGATCATTGTCGGCGGGTTGCTATTGCTTATCTGTTATAGATGCAAAATTATGTACGAGGATCGTAAGATGTTTGAAAAGTTCGAGAAAGAAAGACAAGCCCAGACTCAATACGAAATGATAAGTCCGTTGTACAAATCGCCAATAACTGAATTTAAAGTTCCGGACTGGATGGAATCAAGCAATATGTAGCGGAACACATAAAAAGCAAAAGCTGTACCCTATAAATTGTCATGCCATCAACCTGCTAGGTATTGCCATTCAATGAAATAGTATTAAGGTATTTTTTTTTGCGTCGACGAATGATTAACAAGATTTTATATGACAAATTTACGCTTAAGCAGCTTACTTTGAATTGCTTGCTTAGTGAATAAAATAACAACAAATCTTACTCGAATGTGTATAACTGGACAAGAATTCTATAAAATAACTGGACACAACAAGTTATTTTATTTTACATGAACCATAATAAAACATGTACTGTAATTGCTGTTGTGGTCAGGACGCAGCCATGACTTACGCAGCCAAACTACTCGCTCGGCGCTGTCTGGTAACTGACAGCACACGAAGTGGAGTAGTGTTCGGCGTGAGTGTCTCGGCTGTACCAAACACGCAGGGAGATGCCTTCTTTCTCTCCCTGCTATAGACGGTAATGACCGGCGCCTAACGGGACCTGGCGTAAGATGATTGACGGCACAGGATCACTCTCTTCTCCAGCGGACTTCGAGGTGAACGGACGTACGGCTCCACTCGTCTGTGTTTTGTGTGCGTGCGTGTATTTGATTATGTGTTAATTATTTTAATTGCATTAAAATAAACCGGCCGTCTAAGAACACAAAAGTGGCGACGAGGTTTACCGGCGACGATACCCACCAGCAGTGAAAATTCCTCCCAAACGCCGTAGAATGACGAGCCCAGAAGAGACGCCAATCTTTGAGGAACAACGGCGTCTTTCACAAAATGGAGCCCTTAACGCCGCGTTCATCCAGCACCCGCCATCGCATCATACATCATCTGATGCCCCAACGCTGCAACAAACGCTTCAATTATTGCAACAGCAATTGGCACAGCAACAGCAGCTTCTTTCCCAGCTCGTGCAACAGCAAATACAGCAGCAAGCGCCCCAAATTCAGCATTCGGTTGAACAGCAGCCTTTACCGAAGCCCACCAATCCGGAATTGATTCTGGAAGCCCTCGCCGGCAACATTACGGAGTTTCGCTACGACGCAGAAGCAGGCATTACCTTTGAGTCCTGGTACGCGCGATACGTTGATCTCTTCGCGCAGGATGCATCACGCTTGGACGATGCCGCGAAAGTTCGACTCCTGGGACGCAAGCTTGGTTCCGCAGAACATTCCCGATTCTGCAACTTCATTTTGCCACGCGCTCCTCGCGACCTCGCTTTTTCCGAAATGGTGGAAAAGCTCATCGTCCTCTTCGGCAAAATGGAGTCGGTCTTGAGCAAACGCTTCAAATGCTTGAGCATAGTGAAACTGCATAACGAGGACCTCCTGGCATACGCATGCCGTGTTAATAAAGCATGCGTAGAATCGGAGTTTGCTGCGATGACGGAAGAGCAGTTCAAGTGTTTGATCCTGGTATGCGGGCTGAAGAACGAAGGTGACCGGGATATTCGCATGAAGCTGCTTGACGCCATCGAGGACAGGAAGGACGCTACCCTTGAACAATTGGCAGCGGAGTGTCAGCGTATAGTGCGCGTGAAAGCGGACAGCACCATGATTGCTTCCGATGCCAGTGAACGAGTTTATGCAGTGCAATCCGGAACTAGACAGCAGCAACATAGGAAGAGCAACGAGCGACGCCCCAAACCTACCTACCGCATTGATTCCTCCAAACCTCACAATCCGTGTTGGCTTTGCGGAGCTTTCCATTGGACCCGTGATTGCGCCTACAGAACGCACAAGTGTCGTAATTGTGGATGTATTGGCCATCGAGAGGGGTTTTGCAACTCATCCAACCGACGCGGAGGACGGCCCAGTTTCAACAATCGTCGTAATGTGGTATCCAGAGTAGTGCGCGTCAACGTATGCAGTGTGCAGAAGAATCGTAAGTTTGTTAATGTCCTAATTGGTGCGCAGCCAGCTCGTCTTCAACTGGACACCGGATCGGACATCACCATCATCAGCCGCCGAGTCTGGAAGCAGCTTGGTAAGCCTCACCTTGCGCCGGCAAAAGTAAGAGCAAAAGCAGCTTCTGGTGACGTTTTTGGACTGGAAGGTGAGTTTGTTGCTAATATTACTA
>KI915053.1:1704255-1883447 GCA_000473445.2 Anopheles farauti
GGTAATGACCGGCGCCTAACGGGACCTGGCGTAAGATGATTGACGGCACAGGATCACTCTCTTCTCCAGCGGACTTCGAGGTGAACGGACGTACGGCTCCACTCGTCTGTGTTTTGTGTGCGTGCGTGTATTTGATTATGTGTTAATTATTTTAATTGCATTAAAATAAACCGGCCGTCTAAGAACACAAAAATTGCAACCTCATGCAAAAGTGGTACCGATAAGGAAAGAAATAAATGTATGAATTATACATTAGTTAGTGATTGAAAGCTTAATAAATATTGTAAGACTATGAGTTATACTTTTTTCAGATATGACCGTACAGCAGCGTAAGACTATTTTGTAAGACATTATACGGCTACATGATTATGAGATAAGTTAATCAAATATTCCGCAGCAATATCTGATCACAATATTTTTAAATAAATTACTACACAAGTCTTGTTACTATACTCGCCAAATTTTGTTATAATACTCGTCAACAACCAGATTACAATATTGGAAAATCTGCAAAATAGAAAATAGACAATAGAACGAAGAATTATGCAAGAGATACCCTGAATTTGAAAATTGAAGTACACATAATTGTTTTAATTTTGCAACAGAAACAACATACATTAATATAATCGTATGAAATCTCAAGAGATGATTTAAACATGAAGGGAGTTTGACAAACCTGGCGTGGAAATAATTAGCAAATAATCCAAAATGTCGTTCGAAAAAGCGGTTCTTTTGTATACATTCCTATTTTTGAGAAAAATAAAAAGATCGTTGTAAGCTGTTGGTAATATAACCTTCATTTTATTACACATCGAATACACATCGAAAATTGAATCTTATGTGATCAAGAACACAAAAACAAGAAAGAATATTAAATTAACTTTCTTGTGTTCTTAATAAAAATACTAGTGATATGTTTTGTTATTTGATACGTTTACTCTTTAAAAAACATAGAGTATAACATTACAGACACAGCACAGTTTCTGAATAAAATGGTAAATTTGCAATCAGTTCACTATAGAACTTGTATTTTGGAAAGAGAAATAAACTTTTACTGCCCGAAAGCGGAAATTCTGCTCATTGGGTAGATCGTTGATCATCACATACAAGGTTGGTGTAGGGAAGCTGAAGCACAGGGCTGAACAGGTAGCATATTAAAAGCCGTAAGGCTTAATATCTTCTAAGGCTTCTAGGTAATAGCAATGAACTCTTCTTCAGATAAACCTATAACCTGATCCATTATTTACGAGCAAGCGCTACGCTCTGCAAGATGCGTTCGATGGTGCCGGATTTACAGATAACCGAAGGATTGCGTTGAACTTCACACCTTAACTCTTTTCAACGAGAGTGGAGCATAGAGATGATTAACACCGGATACAGTTCGTCTAAATAAAAGACGCATTCATATTGTGATAAACGAATGATCCAATAAGCAAAAGATGTAAACAAATGAATACCTTTTTTAACGCATTTACAACTGGAGTACCCCTAAACGTCAAAATTACGTTCGGTTTTTTTAAAGCCTGCTCGATTTGTCTGTAATGACTCAACCTCTTTTGCATCTCCTACTCCTTGTACCACAAATCGCCGGCATCACTAGTCGCACGTAATAAAATAACCCGAAGCCAAAGAGAGAACATCACAAATAGAGTTTGTAGTACAAAGTTATCATTATTATTTTAAGTCCCAACCAACGGGCTGATCAATGAATGTTGATCCTCGTTGTACCCAAGTGAAACATCACATTTGTGCTAGTTTTAATCTCCCAGTGATCGTGATCGTGAGCGGTTTGGTGATCTTGTTGATAGTTCGAGTTGAATGACCGCAAAGATGAAGTTGTATCTCTTTCTGTCGACGCTATTATCTATATTCGGTAAGCATCGCATGCGGTTTTAACGGCGTTGCCCAGCAACGGCAGTGTTTATGATAGCTTGAGTATAACCTAGAGCTGATAAGATAACCTTTCACCGTGAACTTGAAGAAATGAATAAAATACATAGAAAGGTGGAAAGAGACGGCTAGCAGTGATAAAGCAGAGAACGCATGAGCACAGTAGTGTGCACTGTGGCATGAACAAGTTCGAGATTTAATTGGATATAATCATGCATTGAAGTTAATGCAACACAGAACATCAAAATATGAAATGAGTGGAAAGAACAAATAGAAAACGAAGATCATCCTGGGATGAACACCAACTCATCATGACGTGTCTTTTGATCAGCTGATAGTGATGCTGCCATGTTTTGTTGTTAATTGTTGTGTAAACAAACAGAAATGTACTGAGATTTTAATCTACTTTTTCGAATCTCTTTTATTGCAGAGTTTGGATACGTGGCCCCAGGTAATTGTGGTTTAAATTACACGCTACGGCAGTTGTTCTACCAGTTTTACATTATTATACGCTGCCTTTCTAGCATTTGGAGACGCGTTTCACGTTGGCACGGAGGAAACGTTCGATTTTACAAACATTGTGCAGGTGGGAAATGCAAAAAATGCAACCGTCCCTTTTGGTTACCGAGCACATGCCACTGTAACCGTCGGTTCCGTTTGGGGGACAGATGAAACGAAGCTGCTGAAAATACGGGTAGGTTCCAATGGAATGAAACCAATTGCCATCAATGTACTTACGTCTTTTATTTTAGGTACAAAACCCTACCATTGTGAGCATACCCGATGAAAAGCCTGGTGCCCTTGTTGGAGTGGAATCGGCGTTCTATGCGTGGTGGAATCTGGGACGCATTAGAGAAGTCTATTTTGAATCCGCGGACACGGTGCCGGTACGCAACTTTAAGAAAGCAATCTGTGCCCTGTTCCAATATCAACTCTTAGATGGAACGTATACCGAAGATGATCCTTCAGGTCAGTGTGAAGCGAAGTACATTTCACACTCGACGACTCGGTACCACAAATCGAAGGGAAATTGTCATTACGATGCGAAACGGATCGGAAGGACAGAGTATGCATTACGAAGCAGTCTAAAGACATCTCGCAGCACTGATTTTACCGTGTCTACTGAGGGTGCATTGCAAAAAGTGACGAGTCAGGACTACGTAAAGTATTTGCTCAACGCGCACGACCAGTTTGGAGCGTACTACGAATCGATCATGCAGATGAGTGTGCAAGGAAGTGCGCAGAAAACGACCACACTGGAGGGATCGAGTGTGGAGGAAATTGTAAAGCAATTATCCTTAGAAAAGGACACACTTCTGATCGAGGCATTCAAACAACCGTGTGAAGGTAGTAGTTGCACAAATATTATCGGTTTGTTTAAGGAGTACAAAAAATCCTTGTCCAATGATAACGTCGGCAAAGAAGTGTCGGCCACAGCTCTTGTCAACATGATCAAGGTAGCGCGACAAGCGACGAAGGAAGATTTGGTGCGCATATTGAAGGCGAAGTCTTCGAATGAAATAAAAGGACAACTCGTAGATCTGCTCGGTGCCATTCAGACGGTTGCCTCCCATGAAGCCGCAAAGCTAGAACTATTTAACGACTCCGAGAACGAGCACATGTTCTTTGCAGAGCGTTACTTGCAAGCGCTGGCCATCGGTACAAGACCTCGATTGGAAATCGTACAAGATTTACTCGAAATGGCTCAACAAGAGCATAAAAATGCGAAGTTCTCAGATAGCCTTATCCAAAGTCTTGCTTCTGTCGCTCGTCGATACGCTCAACTCGACGGTAACTCGTATGAAACGGAAGTGGTTAAGAAAGTGGTACAGTTTTTGAACGAAAAACTGAACGACTGTTCTCGGGATCACTGCAAGCTGCAATACATCCGAGGACTTCAGAATCTCAAATGTCCCTCAACGGCTAACACGCTCGTTACGCTTGCCCTGGAGTCTTCGAAATCCGTTTGCGTGGCGGCAATGAAAGCATTGCGATCTTTTTCTGTATACCTTTGGAACGATGAGTTTAGAGCGAAATTCGAGGATATCTTCTTCCAAGTATCCAAGCGATACGACTCGAGCGCTCGAACGCTTGCATTGGACATTTTGTTGGATTTAAAGCCAGATTATGATGAACTCTCGCATCTGCTGCAGTTCCTAAAGTCCAACGACAAGGCTTACGAAGTGAAGCAGTACCTGTTACAAAAAGTCCGCATGTATGCGGAGCAATGTCCAGATTTTGGTACGATGCTTAGGAAAATTGTTGAAAAGGATCCCGCGCTGAACAACTACAATGTGCTCGGCCCGAAAGGATTGTCTACTGCATTAAGCCGAACGTTTTCGACAGCACCTTCGTTCAATGCCTCACTAACCAGCTTACAAGAAATGAACGGTGGCGTTCTAAAACGTGGTATCGTAGATCTTACACTGGATGTAGATAACGAAAAAACAAGCCTTTTCACCCTAGGGCTTTATGCTGGAGGTATGTCTTCCTTTGTAAGTAGCAATGATAAGGACGCGGACGAACCAGAAGAGGAAGAAGATACAACGGCAGGAATGGAACTTTCCGTACAGGGCATGATCATGCGACCTTTAGAATTTTTCAACGGAAAGGGTGAACTTATGGGGCACGTATGGAGCGGTACGGCATCGGAACCAACTCCTGCCTACCAAGGAATCACACTGCTGCAAGACAACGAAGAACGTTTTGCTTCGCATAATGGAGCGATAATACAGTTGAGCACGACCGGTGCGATTTCGATTGATTTGAACGGACAAGTGACTATGAGTCTATGGGGTCGAAATGCGCAGTCTAAAGTGGAGCAAAAGTAAGTTTCATCGAGCTTTACAGTGCTTTTAGGTAATTAAGTGACTCATTTATCTATGTACTTGCAGCACTGGTATCAGCATGACGGGACAGCTATCATTGGAAACTTTTTTCGTTGCAATGGACGTACAGTTTAGCGCAGTACAGGCACCGCAACTGCACCTCACCTCTGCACTAGACTTCTCTGGCGATCCTGCACTGTGTATGCAGCTAGTACAACCGAAGAGTTCACTCAAACAACAGTTTGTTCGGACTGTATCTTTACCGGGTACAACACATAAGGCAGTTCGTAAAACGACTAAAACATTTAACATAAATGGATTGACACACGCGCTCAATAAGAAGAACAGCGACATGTGCAATCTCATTTCTGAGAGTTGATCAAAGCAATCCATCTAAACATTGGTGATGGCGAGTACATTATTGTTAGCATTCTGCGTGTAACAAAAACCATTCCAAATTAACGTCTCTCTTCTTCTTTTTTTTATACAACTAACAATAATAAGTAACTTTAGTTGTTTGACTGACTACTGTGCAATGCTAAAACTGCGAACAATAAAGTAAATTTGTTATAAAACACTGGAACGACAAGCGTAAACTAAACAACTAGCATGTGCAAAGAAAAATTTTTTTAACTTACAGGTTATAATGAAAACATTGGCTGTGTAATAATCGCTAAGGCTGTAATTTCTGTATTAGTTTAGAAAATTACGATGCACTTGTCAAACATATGATTGATATATATTATTGAATGCACCTTTGCCTGATTTTTTAAAAAGCCTACCTTATTTCGATTATCTTTGCTATCATTGTTCGTAGCACACACTGATTTACAATAATTTGTGGAATATCAATTTTCTGTAATAGTTCGGAATTCAATATGTTTGGTGTTGAAACTGTTGTTGCACTACTCCACTAACGACACATGAAAATGGTTCAAATAATTGTTACACAATTGTAAAATTACAACCAAATAAACCAACTGCCAATATATGGTCGATGGACTTGCCACTGTGCTTCACTGTCAACAAAGCATTTTGACGCCTGCGTTTGACAGCAACGGCGGTGTAGTTGTGTGAGTGAAGCATAAAGAAGAAACGAAAGAAAAAACGTACGAGTGCGCAAGATTTATGTACAAACTTCTTCACATTTTATTCAAAACTTTGGTAAATCTCGGTGTAATCTCAGTGACACGCAGTAGGCAAATGCACGTTCGTTTCAAGCTCCGCTGTTCGCAGTTTCGTGTACGGTGTTTCATTAAAGGTGCTGCAATTTATCCTCGTCCATCATCACTCAGAATAACGTTGGATATCGTAGTTGCAGAGGCTTGAAAAAATCCATACATACTCTTGAGCAGTCACAGTCAACCAGAAAAGAAGCAGAATTTCTCATCGAAGTGAAAACATTAGGTGTGATTTACTTTCTTTTCGTGTTTCGGTTGCTTTCTCGAATGTTGTGTTTGTTTGCAAAAAGGAAATCATACTCCGTTTGTTTCCGGAATGCGTTTCGTAAATAAAATTGTAGGAATTGTGAAATATTATAGGATATTGAAAAGAAAAGAAACCACCTCGGCTTCAAATCAAAAAGAAAGGAGTCTTTCTATTGACGGGAAGTGTGGATGCAACGGCTGAACTAGGCCTTACTTTGTTCTAGCTAGATAGCAAAGAAAATATCTTCTCCGCAGGACTGCTTTGATTCGGATGTATGCATGTGGGCGTAGAATAGACGTATCGTGTGCAAGGTTGTTATTTTTTGCTTCCTGTTTTGCGGTGCCAGCATTTGGTTCATAGTTTTCGAATTTGTGTAATTTGCGTGATACGTACTAATCAAGAATCCCTGTTTTCCTCGGTGTTGTTTGTGCCAAAGTCGGTTTCCGTTGATGTGCAATTAGTGGGTGATTAATTGACAGCATCTGCAATCGTTTCTTTTTTTTCTGATACTAATAAATGTTTTCCACATTTATCCGTTTGCAACAACGTACAAGTGAATAGCAGTTTACTAGTGTATGCGTGATTGCAGGTAGCATAGCACGAGCTAAAGATTTGACCAAATTTGGCTTGCGAGTGGACACCACCATCTACCGTCGCGTAGAGGCATATGTGTAAAACGAATGTGTTTGCAGCATAATTCGCCAGAAAGGCGTTACAGTTGCTGATTGCGGTAATTTGATGCAAGCAAATTGTTGCAGCAAATCAGTGATAAACTTCCGGCAAATCGTTCATTGAGCCATCCCACCCCATCGCTACCGTATGCAGGCGATTGTTGTTCTTGGTGAGGATAAAACGAAGCAAGCCGTGTCAACAAACAAAGCGAAGGAGGCGTTTGCGCTGGGATTCACGCGTTGAATATTACTTTTCCCCACAATCCGGAATATTCAACATTGAATCATCCACCAACAACCAGTAAGAACCGAGCGATACTGACAAAAGTGGAAGGTAAGCAAGAGAAGTCTTTCGTTGCATTTGTCTTTGTTGCATTTTTTTGTACCACAGAAAAAGTGCAGTGAAAATTAGAATGTTGCTAATTTTTGCATTAAAATAAATTTCGTTTATAATGACTAGCATTATCATACTAGCATGATGGGATAAACTAATTACGCAATAGTGTGGGTTTGGTGAATTTAAAAATGATGGAAAAATGTGTAATAATTTTATTGTTAGTTACAATTTCATGTATTATGGTCGTATATTATGGTGATTTTACTATTTATTTTGATACCTAATACTAACGGTTCAGGGTGGATTGATTCCGTGATAATGCGTCAGAACTAGCCATTAGGATGATGGTCATTTGCGAAATTACGTCTGCCTTTCGTGCGTACGTAACTGCCCGAACGATTCGGTGGCTTTGGGGGATGGGTGGTTGTCCCACGGCGTTCAGCTAGCAAAATCGATCCACCGAGGATGTAGTAACATTAGTTCCATCATGATCCGGTTTCTTCGTGTCGGCATGATGTCGCTCAAGCACCGATTGGCCACGATGGCGTCACCATTGTCGTCAGCGGCACGGGCCTGCACGCAGCCGCTGCTGAACAGCGCGGAAGGCTTGCGTGCTACCGATTCTGTGGTGGTTTCTTTTTATCGATTAGCTGTGTCACACTGGTACGCCGACCAGGGCAGACACGGTAGCAACCGCCTTCAGGAGGAAAAAGGTATACCGACTCTGTGACAGGGCATGCCCCGTGGGAGTCATTGACCGTTTGCGTCCAGTGGAGGAAATCATTCCATAACCGCGGTAGTAACACTACATAATTATTTGAAATAAGCATGGTTGAAATTGTTGATGCATTTTGTGGTTGGTCTATAAATGTTTCATAATTTTTCTTACTGTTTCATTTTGCAGGAACATTCTTTTTTGCAGGAAATTCTAATATTAAATCATAAAGCGCTAATTATATGGATTTATCTGTTAAATGATAAATTTTATCTGATTGAGTTATTTGTGCATTTTCTCTCATTTCAGTCATTTCATTTCATTTATAACTCTACTTATAAGTATTAAAAAATATGTACTTTAGTTCAATAATTGTTTCCTGGCAAAGCGAACGTAATATTTAGCGAAAGTTTCGTTCATGTTCTCCTACTGTTGTGCTGATTGTTGATTTTGTTGTTGTTTTGGTTGGCTTACCTTGTAATAGGTTTAATGTTTTATTTATAACCATCGGTATGTCGCTTTGGTCGTCCCACCGAGTCAAGAGTGAGAAAACGTCTGTGCAAAAAAAAACGACGATGGTTTGCAATGACAACGACGCTCATTTCAGTTAGCGCTTTTTTAAAGTGAACTTGCGTTTGTTTACTTGCAATCTGCGCTTGAAATGCACACGAAATGAATTGGAAAACAGGCATCACAGCAACACTGCATGTTTTCCGATTTTGAAACAATTTGTCTCTCAAAATCAATCTGACAGTAATGCATGTTTTCCAACTTTACGATAAAAAAATGATTTGAATTTATAATATCGGTTACGGTTAGGATTAAATTAAAATGGTAAAAGTATATTCTAAAGTAAATGTTACGTCAAGACTTATATAGTAATGTTAATGTCACACCTGATATAAGCAACTTCTTTGCATTATTTCATTCGAGTAAATCACTAGTGAAGCTGCTTAGTTATGTCTTAAAAAAATCTCCTCCATCCTATGAGATGCAGCAATTATGTGCTAGAGGTCAAAACTGCATGCAATCTATAGCAAATGTCATTGGAGTTTGGCTGATGGGGTGATCGGTAGAATTTTATTTGGCTTATTCCTACTGTGCCGTCGTCTAACAGCTTGCAGAAAAGCCGTTTAAGGTTACATCCCTCAAAATGGTATCAATTGCGACGACATCTATCATTAGCCTGGATTTTTCAATTCACACGCATCATAGCACCAAACACGTGCAGGCGCCATGGCGTGTATGTATCCGATGGCAACTGTCGAAATATGATACCTACCGCTTGCTTTGGTATGGGACGCGTTGGTGCCATTTGCAGTTAGCGTACATCAGTGTGATATTGATTTGTGATTGCATTTTTATTGCTAAATCAAAGATGGCACCGATCAACGCTGACAGGATAGGATGGAGGAACAAGTGGACACCAAATGTACGGTGATAGAAGCTTTAACCTGTTGATCTGCTGGCCAGATGTGTGTGTGTGTGTTGGTGATTCATGACTAGGCATTGACTGTAGAAAGCGATTGACGAGTATGTCATGACAGAAATGTCAACAATTATAATGATTGCACCATTTTTGGTAGCATGTCGTCACCTGTTTGGGTTTGGCCGATAATAACTAATTCAGTTAGCGTGAGTTTCTTCACAGATGGATGATTGATGTCGGGGTTTCCATTAGTTTGGTTTTGCTATTTCATGGGATTGAAAGTTGTTTGAATTGATTAGCTGGTAATACTTCATTTAACGTACTGGGTAATTCTTGTTGTCATCGTTTAAAGTCCTTTACAATTCGTTTCGTTTATGTGAATCATAATTATGTGAGATTCGCTAGAGTGCATTAGATTTGTGTGTCTTTACTGATTCCTTACTTCTAACCGTTAATTCCTTTGTTAACGATTATGACTCAGCCCTGATAGAGAGTAAAACCCTAGGATGCTACCGATAAATAATGTAAACCGACGTCAACGGCGGCCTTCTGATGATTCATTGCAAACCCCCAACATCCCCAACATACCGCATGAAAAGATCGATTGGAAAATCCTACCCATAGAAATAATAGTTGCGTCCTGCGAATAGGGCTGAACAACCAGCCGTGTCGAAGTCAATACATTAAATAATAATGTGTCTTTCTTACCTCTCTATCGGCAGATTTCATCATGCTCTTCGAAGATCTCACGTAGACTGTCGAAGGTATCGTTCTACGAGATGCATGCATTCCGCGTCCGGCCAGGGGTACTAGTGTCCCCATAGAGAAAACAACGTCAAAGTCAACGCAATTGCAACCGACAACCGTCAACCTGTGAAAACGACAAGTGTGTGTACGATAAGTGCGACCGTTCGGAGACAACCTGTTTCCGCATTTAATGACTTGTGCTTACTGAGACTATTCAAGAGAGCTACACTTATCCATTAACTAGCCGTAAACGTGCGGAAACATACGGAAGGAGTGAATTCTAGTCATGACGGTAGCTTCTCGCACCAATATCATATGATCCAAAGGCTAATCAGGGCGGAGTGAAACATAGTAGTGAATCTAATCACCATCAAGTTGGAGCAGCTAATTCTGCATAATATAATTCAAAGTGGCCATTCGATATCTTCAAACGCCAACTTAATATCGTATTATACTTGTTACTTGGACGCCAAATCATACACGAATATTATCATAGCAACGGAGTATTCGTTTGGATCAAAGTGATCGGTGGGCCAAGAGTGAAAAGTGCTTTTTTACACGATTATACAAAACTAAGCGCCGTTATTGCTCGCTAGTAGCGCTCCTGAGTGTCCGGTAGCGGTTTAGGGTGATATGTATGTGCGTTAAGTAAATCGAACGTCGTTATCGTGAGGAGTGTGGAAGCGTAGAGCCTTGCTTTATCATCACCGAGCTTCGACAGCATGCCGATACGGCGAAGATAGACAGATAGGTAGATAGGCCCGCTAGAGCCACAAACCTGTACTACCTATGCAGCCACCATCAGTGAGTCTACCCTTTTAGACACTGAAACTTCGGCTTCTGTTATGCTCAAGTGTATTTCCACGTTACGAAGAAGCGGAATCAGTTTCACAAAACAGTGACCGGTGCGTAATAGGGGAGGTTTGGTTTTGTATGTATCTCAAACGCATGAAAATTGCAAACGTTTTGCAATAGATTCGCTGCTCTATTGTGTTGGTGTTTGAGCGTGTGTGTTTCGGGTACGGTGTATCTGGTTGGAAGAGCAATATCCGCATTTTCCGGAAACATTTTGAAGCAGCCGTATCAAACGAGCTTGGGCCACTGCAAAACGGAAGCTGGCGAGCATCATTGCAGAAGTTACTTACGATTAAGCTTACCCCTTCACCATGCCAGTGAATGCTATCGGAGCTGAACAGCTGAGTGGAATCGAGGAAGAATCTGACATCTACGAAGCCTTTGCGCCGCATGTCGATACGACCAATATTTCGGTGTTAACCGACACCCCGCCTGGTAAGTATTCTAAAAGTTCTTAATCCACGCAGCTCTTCCGTCAGGGTGTCATGTGTTGCTGGTCACACCAGAGCGTTTTTGTTGAACGGTGGTTATTTTTTCTCGTAGCGTGCCAGTGGACGCTGATCACCTAGCTACCGGACTGGTTTGCTGTTATCAGATACCCCGTCCGAAGCACAGAATACTTTGTTTTTATGCATATTACAACGAAATGAACGGTGGTCGTGCTGAGGGTCATGACTAATAATTTCGAATAATTTAATTAGCTTTATAATGATGCACGTTGTGTTCAAACTTTGCGAAATATATAAGTTTTAAATTTCGAAAGCTTGGTTGTTGTAAACATTCGGAATGCTACATATGACCACCACAATAAGAAAAATTTGCCTGTTAATCGATGCAAATGATGCACTGTATGCGCATGTGTCAGTTTGTTTGAAGACGTTAAAAAATCATGCCATTCAATGTCTGTCCGCAGGGTCCGTCCGTGAGAGGATAAAATAAAAGTTTCCCTATTGTCGTGGTTGAGCTGGCTGGTGGATGATTCCTCCGCACCGGCGTGCAAACTTCGGCTGCGAATGAGCTTTTCAAAGTTTAAATTGTGCTACGTGATCTTTCAGACAGATGGCACTGGAAGAGGGAAGCAGAAGATCTCAAAGATCCAGCATCTTACGAGGGTTTACCCATTGCTTCGCAAATTTAAAACTATAGTTGCAATAGTAGAAAAAATGACTATTTTAATTAAACAAAATTACTGTGTACGTTAATGAAAACATCACTTTATTTTTGACCGATGTAACTGAACTGAAGGTAAACTGATTTACAGATGTAGCTAGTTAAGCAGGGAAGGTTTTTAAGGTACGTTCGCATGGGTCGAATATGATCAATATCTCCATTCATAAAAGTTACATTCATAAAGTTGCTAGCACCTAGCAGAAAGGTAAAAGGAACCAACCGCACACGGTGGCTTAAACAATACCGTGAAGCAATCAAAACTGTTGTGTGTTGCCGCACATATCGTACATGCGGGTGCGAGCGAGACAGTCCTTCTACAGATGCAAGCTAGATCTGTGTTGGGTGTGTTGTTGATGGTATCAGCTGATTATAGCCACGTGACTGCCACACATGCTCGTGGGCGTCGGAATGTGGTGTTGGTGAGCACGACCGATCGGAGTGGAGAAGCAGCTAGCGATATTCAAGACTTGTGTGTTCATACAGCATTAGTGAAGCTAAGCGCAACGAACACCGTCGCTGTGGTTGTGGTGGTGATACGGTTTGGTACGAACACCATCGCGGCACATATAGGCGCGGCGAAGAAAAACAGAAAAAGTGGGTGGTAGTGTGCGCGATGCTTCGAAAGCCGGTAAATAAACATGGAACACGGTCGGTCGGTCGCACTTCCCACGTCGTCCGGTGGGGAGGAAACGGATGAGAGGGCTCGCCGTATTAGTAGCCCCAAGCCAAAGGTCTGGGTGAGTGTGTGATAAGGGTGTGCGGGAACGTAAAAGTGGGTACGATAACTCAATTAGAGTAGTAAAAAAAAAAAATTACAAACAAAGCACGCAAACGCTCATAAAGAGGCTTCGAGGGTCGTAGACGTTGCAAATACGTACCGCAAATTTATGATGATGAGAAAAGTTATTAGAGTCGGAATAAAAACCGTGACCAAGGTATCATGAGAGCTGGGCCGAAAATGTGGCCGCTGTCGCGTTATTCAGTCGGATTTGTTCCGTGCCGCAGTCAGCATCCTGCTGGACGGGGATATTATGTCTAAATTCAATGTTAGCAGATGAATCGTGTCGGCGAATTGTGCCGCATGCCATGCCGCCTTACGCAAAAGAGGCACCGTTTAAGGAAAGCGTTTCGTACATGCACCGTCATTGGTGTGCACCGAAATTGGTTAGAAAATTCGATTATCTTTGGAATTATAATAGACAAATTTTCCGAATCCGATCGATTCTTATAGCTTTACAAAGGAAGTGGTCACCCAAAGCTGCTGCTGTATTGTTTTGTTTATTGAGCATTTCTCGCCGTCTCTATGATTACATCTTGTTATATAACGCTATACTTCCCCGCGTATGGAATCAGATAGAGGAGCAACGACGAACTAGATATCTTAAGATCGTATAACCCCCGCACAAAGCCGCGGCATGATTACATAGCACCGGCTCAAAGCCGGATCGGCCACCCGCTAGGTGTTGTCTACTTAGCCACGCGTGAACGCTGTTATGTGTAGCGAGAGATTAAGTAAAACTTTCTGCTGTGGTTTTGGTTTGTTGTTTTTATGTGAAAAAATATCCATTAGTTTCATCTCACCCGATCCAAGCATTATGTATTTGCATTACAACCTGGGTGCACTTTTGTTGAAAACAATTTCGAAGCAAATGCGATCGTTAATGAACGTAAATTAATATCATTTCATGTGCATGACTTAAAACGGACGCCGTGGATGCGTGCACGTCGTGCAAGTGGGACGCATTTTTTGTATGAGCGGACCTGTAGCAATGACAAACAGCAGTTCTTCGCGTGCGATAATGTGGTATTGTTCAGAACAAGCAGTTTGTACAAGATAAGTATAGCCAAGGCTTGCTTGAGTGCACTATCATCGGCGTGCCCGGGGGAGGTGGGTTGATTGCCATCTAGGTGGTGTTTGATACACCCGACACAAAGATAGTCCAAGCATTCGTTGTTGGCGCTGCTGTTGACAGCAAATGTGGCTGCACGCACGAACGCTGCTGGTGGGATTTTAGTGACAGTATGTCGGAATGTCACTAGCTGAACGCAACGCTTTAGTGCGTCTTTAATCACGGCCTGCTTACACCGAATCGATGCGAGCAAGAGTGCAGTTGTTGGTTCAAAAGCGCCAAGTCCATCCGGTCGAGCCGTCGAGTTGTTGTGTTCGTCAATATGCGATCGTGTTTTTGTAGCTAGAATGTTTTATAAAACCAGCATATTCTCCACCAAGTGCGTCTGTGAACTGTGATTATCGTGTAAATATTGTCGGATTCACGATCAACTGCACAAACTATCTCCGGCTTGAATCACAAATGCAAAAATGGCAATAACGTTTTACTACGTTACCGGGCGGGGTTATACAACCGCTTTTTAGCGAGCAGCATTCAATTTGTTCTGTGTTAGGGCTTCTTGCCCGTGGCTCTGTGTGTACCGACTGTGGCGGCGCTTTTGTGCAAACCGATTGAACAAAATTATTTATAGCACTGATTCGTCTTCTACGTCGTGTGCGTTGCGCCTGGCTCGATCATCTTCCGCAATAGGGTCCTCCAACCCCTACTCGCTCGCCCGCCCGCCCACCCGCCTGTCCTGTTCCTTTTTTATTATCATTTATAGAGTGTTTTTGTAGCGTTGCTGATTTGATGGCGGCGGCGGTAGTAGTGGTGATAAAAAAGATTATCCCAAGGGGATTATTTCTGTATTTGCGCCATTGCCATTAAGAATCCGTTCTTACTCACCGCTCGCATATGAGTGAGAGTAGTGTGAGTGAGATTAACTTGTAACTAAGCTGCAGTGAATCTTCCATTGCAAATCGGAAAGTAAATCAACGCTAGGATAAGTGGTGGTTGCATGTAAATGCTTCATTTTTAACCCCGTGACTAATGCGCAAAGGTGCAATGGACCGACATTGGTGTTCGATGCCGAAGATGTTTGACGTGTTCGATCAGCGATCGAACGAGTGATCTCATCGTTAGGCGATGTTGAAGTTATATCTACAAACTGTACATTCGTCGAGTGCTTTTCAAATGATTGTTTTCATTAAATTTATATGGGTAGTTAAAAACAGCATACAATCTTCGATTGTGATCGATTATTACAAGTGAAGATAATTTTTTGTTTTTTTTTAATTCGATCATGTAAATTCTAGTCACATAATATTACGGGCTCATTTATTTACAACCATAGTAAGGGATAGTTATTCCTAGTTCGGGAGAGACAATCCAAATGAGTTTATGGTAGTGAGACCGAAAACGATTCAGTATTCGCTTACTTCTACAAATAATGTAATCGACGATTCGACTGTTTGAGCGCATATATGAGCGTTTTTATACATTTATATATATATATATTTTTTTCAAACGTGACTCATTGCCGATCACACTGCCCGGTGGGATCCCTGGAAGCGCCACACGTTTCGGTGTCGATAGATCAAATGTCACACGTTTTTGTGGTGCACTTTGAACGATACGAAAAACATGTTCGTCCATGTGACTGATGATCGGTTTTGTGCTGAGCAACAAAAAAAAATCTTTTGTGCATAATGCCCGCCTGGTTTTACGAATGCAATAAAGCGTCATTGAACGGATGAAACGAACGGTGGTGTCGTTTTACATCGAACGATTGGGTGGATTGAAACAATTTTTTGATGAAGTAAATAATGTTCCAATAATGCACTCGCATGATAGTGTATAATATGATCGTTCAACAAATTTCGCACGTGGAAACGGAAAAGAGGAAGCTCATTAAGCTGTGCTTCACTTCAGTAACTTTAAAGTAAAAAGTTCGCTTTTTCGGTGATAGTTGGTGTTGGGCAACATCTAAAAAAAAAAAACATCTTCCGAACATGGCCATTGTTATGACATGTTAAGATTTGTTGTCAAGACTACCGGGTGGCGTTAAGAGCAGTATGATAACATTGCCCTGATTAGATGTTAACCTTGACTGATCGCTCTCACATCATCGGTTCAGGGTGTATTGCTTTTCGAGTTATTAGGTTGGTTCGTACCCATGCATTTCTCATGAAAATTAAAAGAGAAAACAACCCATTTCTCGAGTAGCGAGTTTTAGATGTTGTTTGCAAACTTTAATTTGGAATAGTATCATTCTCTCATTCGTTTGCGTGAATCAAGTGACATCTGTTGAAAACTTAACATAAACAAGGAGGGAGGAAATATATGTTTTTTTTTGTGGAAATACAATTCATTAACTCGTTTCTTTCTGCGTGTTGCTCTCTCTCCATCCAACATTTGTTTGTGCGTCTTGAATGGCAAACTTGAGACCACAAATTTACTGAAGGGATGAACAGAAGGTGCTAACAATACGGCTTGAGACGTATTTGAAGATTTAGTAAACATTCGCAGTCCACCTCAAAACAGTCGAATGTATAGATCGCGCACCACTACCGATGCACGTGATGTAAACTGTGAACAGAGAGAAGCAGCTGTCCGTCGGTCCGTCGGTCCATCGGTGCTGTTATTCTACACACGAACCCATCGATAGAGCTTATCAATCAGAACACAGGCAGAGGCGGGCGGGCTGTATCGAAAGCAGGCGGCAATATAACTCGAATGCATGCGCCGTATGTAAACACTAGCGCAAGCAACACCAATACGTCGGTTCCATTCGAGATCGCTTCCATTCGAGCGGATGAGACGAATGGGTCGGTCGGTCTGTCTAACTTACCCCACAGTCTCTCCGTATCGCGCAATCGTAATACAGTGTCGGAAAGCGGTTTGTTGTGCGCGCGAAGCGACCAGCAGCTATTCGCCATACCCCGCCGGCAATATTTATCGATCTTTACTCGAGTGCTTTTAAAAAGAAAAACTGGATTAGCTAAGTTTGCCAACATATAAGTACTACGCATCACTTGGTGACGGTACAGCTTCTTCGGTGCAAATTAAAGTGTCGTTTAAGTTAGTAAGAAGTACGGGTTTTTGCAGTACGAAATTGCAATTTGTGGGATGATGATGTGTGGTGACGTGATTGCTTTGATTTCAAAGTTCAATAAGTGCTGATTGTTTTCCGTGGCCAGAGGTGAAAAGAAGAAGAGGCCACTTACTTTTCCCATCAGTTCTGTGATTATTAGCTGGTCAAAATGTACTTAGTTCCAGCGGTGCTGTGTGGTTAGTGATCGTACACTAATAGCCTTACAATAAGGTAGAGCAAAGGCTTCCGGTTTGCGATACTGCTGCCAAAATAGAAGCCAATACAGTCTGTTGTATCGCGTTATCACAATGGTTGCCAAAACTCCGGAAGGTATTTCGTTGGAAAATCTCAGTAAACGAGCGTCCGTGTACATCGATCCGGACTGTGATTTGTACCTAGAGCTGCAGTATTTGCAATCTTCCAAGCTTACCAAATGTACCTGTTTCGACGTACAACTTTTGACAACGAAAGGTATGATGCTCGTGTGCATTCGGTATATATTTTTTTATTTGCGTTACTGATAAGAATTCTGAAGGGTTCTGCCAATTTCAAACTGATTTTCCTAGTGTAAAACCATTATCTTAACATCTAACTGCGCCTGCCATTTTAACATCCCAATCCAAGTTCCTTTTATCAAATGTTTTTTTTTGTTGAAGCTATGTTAAATTAAGTTTATACGGTTAGTGGAAATCGATCGCGAGAATGTTTCATCCATTAAATATTTTCGCAAACCCTTTTCTTGTCACCATGAATTGAATTTAGTTTTTATTGGCCCATGACATGAAAGAAGCGCTACATGGATGTTTTATTTTTACATTTGCAGGAAAAAAGCCGAACCTAAAGACGTTCCAGGATGTACAATCCCTGATACAGCAAGGAAAGCGACGTGAAGCAAAGCTAGTGTTGAGAGAAAACTCATGGCCCACCAATTCACCGATACGTTCACAGCTATGGCCCGCTTTGTGCGCTCAGCATCACGTTGGCAAAACGATGCTGGACGGCTTCTATTGGGATATGGTGAACCAGGTACGTCGTTCTGAACCGTGCTCTGGTGCGGGTGTCTTTTCAGAACCGGAAAATTCACTTATCTTAAGCTAATATTATATATTTACCGTTTGACAGGTTTTTGGTACAACCGAATTGCCCGAGAAACCCATAATGCTGCCCCCGTTCGTCGATTCAACCCACTGTCTACCCTATCATCTTACGAGAAAAGGTCGAGCGGTGGCTGATCGAGTGGTCAGTGTGCTTGGTTATGCCTGCCCCGATATCACGTACAGTCCGACGCTCTATCCCATTACTTCCATTTTGTTACACTTTATGTCCGGTAAGTTTTGAATGTTTATTGTTCTTGTGTCTCGCGAAAGCAGCAATTGTTTCCGATGCTTGCGATGTAGAATTCAACGGGCAAGTTTTTACAGCAAGTAAAACGTGTGTTTACTTTTAGCGACTGTCGTGAGTTCTCAATTATCTTACCGCACGAATCGTACGATGTGAAATGATGGCATCACACGATCCGATCACTTCGGTGTGACACAAGGCTGTCTGCTGCAGTGTATTGGGTTTAACGATACACTGTACCGTATGTAGATGGCATTTTATGTTTTATCTAAATTTTTAAACAATTTAATCATGCACTGTAAGGCGTGTATCAGAACTGAGACGTAGTATTGCTCAGAAAGTGTTGGTAGTAAATTTTGAGCGTGACGTGACGGATATATCATATGGTTATACCGTCGCAATGTGAGAACAAGATCGTGTTTCATTTACAAATATATAGTGCTAAATATGAAACATATGAATCGTGTCTTCAGGAAGAAAAAAAAAACACAAGTAAACAAAATGATAAAATGAGCGACTGTGGAGCGGTAGTGACGTTCGTTCTTGTAGATTGGTAAACGTTTTTTGCAATCACGTTAAGAGAATTTTTACAACAATATTGTATCCCTTTACTTACATTTCTAAAAGATGATAAAAGAAAACAAAGTCTAATCGGATGTATGATAGTTTTGTGCCGCGTGTGGGGTGTTATATGTGACGTCGAACTGGTTGGTTGAATTGATTAGTACTAGTTCAATAATAGACATAAATGGCTGCCACTGTTTAGCAAATAAAAAAAAATCAACCTTTCAGTGTTAGTCATATTTCACCTGGTTCAATCAATAATCGAATACTTCGCTAATCTTTTTTTGACAAAATACGATAATTTATGATAGCACAGATTTGTTACTTACGGCACGGCGTGACGAACGTTGATTTTTTTTTGTTTTGCGATAAAGAATCAATACTTCGATGTACTTCTATCGTAGTACCGTAGACTGGTTTAATTCCTTAGGGATTGTTGGGTCGGAGTTACGGTCCCATCGATAAAACTTATTGCCCTAAACAGTAACCGTCGGTCAATCTTTACGTCATAGTATTCGCATTCGGAGAAGCGGCCTTGTGTTGGAAGTTTTGATTCTTATCGGATGTTGTGTAAAATTACTGCTTCTTATAAATATGGTCGCATCTACTGGAATACATGAGGCTAGAATCTAATAATCATAAAACATATTAAATATACCTCAGAATACATGTGTGACTGTTGTTCTTTTCTGATTCTTTTAAGAGGAGGAATGCTACCATTGCATGGCCAGCCTTGTGGCTCCCAAGGAGAAAGTGTTTATCACCCAAACGAAGTTACTTTACGAAGTCACCTGGAAGACTGTGATGCAAATTGCCAAAAAACATGCGGTACGTTGGAGAAGGGAGCAAGTGTTTGGATCGATTCATAGTTCATGGCGTATGTATTTTTTTTTTATTGCGTAGAAATCTGCTGTTAACTACCTATCTACGATGTGCAACGGACAGAAACCGGAATCAATATTTATGGATTGGTGCTGGTGGATACTAGGCGGATTACCATTTCCGCATCTTGTAAGGGTAATGGATTGCTTTTTCCATGAGGGAATAAAAGTATTCTATCGTGTATCGTTAGCTATACTGATACTGTTCCACAAGTACGTTACCGCCAGCAACTCCGATTGGGATACGGATGCGATAAAGAATGACATCGATAATGCCCTTCCAAAGTTTTGTAAAACCATACCGGTCTCACCAGCGAAGCTCCTCCGGACGGCTTTTAGTATAAGAGCACTTAGGTAGGTCCAACTGCAGGTGTACGAATGATCCTCTTTTAATGAATTGTTTTCCTGTTTTTTTTTCATTTCAGTTCTACGTACATATCTAGGGTTTTTTTGAAGACTGAAATGCTACTAAAAAGTAAGTCAGTTCTAAGTGGACCGAAGCAGATGGTAAGATCACGTTCTAGCGATAACTTACCAACGAGTCAATCCCAGATCAATGTACAAATGATGTCTCACACCCTAACAATTAGAGAGGTAAGTAAAATGCGTACTTGTCGTGAAGCTTTGCATAGTTAATGACAATTGAATTGAGAAAGTGTTTTAATGAAAAGTAAAACTATACATAAATAGCTGCAAATGGTATTGACCAACAAGTATTGATCACTAACGCAACCAATCTTAAAATAATACTTCTAAAACTGAGTACTCTGAGCCTTCCCACCGAGTAATGATCGTAGTTATCTTTGTATGAAGATTTGCCATAAACTCTTTTCCCAGCCTAGCGGAAATTGTAGATCGACCATCTTAAAATTGTTGATAATGATTTTGTAAACATTGAACTAATGTTTCTCTTCTCTGTTCCAAACAACTTATTCGCTGAATTGCTATGTAATCAATAATTGCGTCTCATGTCGACTTTCAAACTGGAAACAATCGCAAAAGCACAGAAGTATCGTGAAGGTTTAGATACCTGTCGTGCAATGGTATGAAAAGCATTATTTTTTTTAAAAAAAGCTAACTTTTATTATATGACTGACTGTTGTACGATATGTGGCTGGATGCAATAGTATACATCTCGTGTGGTTGTCGTCTTAAAATGTCGTCTTACCCTATTTTCCACCATGTGCTGCTCGCGAATTATGATGTAAATTCGAAACTCCATGTATCTCAGCCTATTCCCCCTAAAAAAAAACATCCTATATAATCGACGCTTTCCGATAAGTACGTCTGAATAATATATTCCATTCATGGTATGAATTAACAATGTTTCATTGATGAAGACTACATGATGGTTCGGCTATTTCGTTATTTTACTGCCCTTCAGTTCCTCCAATGCGCTTAGTATTATGAATTGAATAATACTCATCAATAACTATAGCATTCAATGCATATTAACGTTCTTCAGTGCAAGAAACATTAAAAAAAAAACAACTTTAACCTACATTACAAACACGATTACATGAAAAATTTATTATTTTTATTCATGCTGCATTATGGACTTAACGATTACGTCAAATTCTTGGCTACGCACTCTAACTTCATTGAAACAAACTGTGCTACACATGCATCCGGTATCGATTGGCTACCGGTATCGATTTTTGCGTTGCGACATAATATTAATCTCCTGTGATATTGTACGATGGATGAATTTAAAACTTACACAAACTTCTTTAAACGCAAAGGGGGCTCATTCTCCCGACGTACGCGTGTTGTCGATGGGAGTGTTCCCAATTCAAGCAATAAAAAGCAAAATTTGTGATCAGGACACAGTAAGTGGAGACATGTTCCAAGGCGTGTCTTAACAACATAGAAGTAGCGTTTGGATGTTTTTAGCTCTTTTATTGTAGCATAGATTAGTTCACCAATTGATAAACGGTAGAGTTTTTAGAGCGTTTAAATTTATTATGACGTTATTTTTGATCGTTTTGAATCTCACATGAAGCGCTTTTCTCGTGTCACCAAATTTTAGTTTCACATTCAACGCTTAGTGTAAAGTGCGAATGATTTGCGAATGATCGTTGTGCATTTGTTTACTATATCATGTTTTAATGTGTCATATTTTGTTACATAACGTTAGTGAATGCTTGTTATGATTGTTCGTTAAAAGTATTGTTTCAGTCCGAGTTATTGCATGCACCACCATGTGTTTTTTGATAAATGTATTATTTATTGGTTTGCATTATAACTTTGGAATGATTATTGTATGTTGAAACAGTTCGCTGTGCGAGGTTAATTAGAACACACACTAAAATGTTTTCGTAATTTTCAAACAGCTGTTTACGCTTTGGTCCTGGCTGCCAGTAAGAATAACTATGTACCAACCGGTGCTATTGTACACCACAGAAGAACACGGATGTTCGTTGACTACGTTTTACGTCCGCGTCGAGCAACATGAACCAACACTGCTAATGATAAAAACGTGTAACAACGAAGTATGCATCATTAGAGTACTGTAATTTTAGCATTGCATTGATGGCCTATTTCCTCATCCATTTCCAGGTGTTTGGTGCGTACTGCTCGTCTCGCTGGTTCGAGCGAAATTTGAAGGATGACCGCGGACAGCGGCAAGCCTACTTCGGTACAGGAGAAACGTTTCTCTTTTCGCTGTACCCAGAACGAGCAAAATATCCCTGGGTCGGTATTGAGGGCGACACGGGGTTGGGCCACGCATCAGAACTCTTCATGGCTGCTGATTCGAAAATGATTACCATCGGAGGCGGGTAAGTGTAATGTTTTAATAATACATATAAAACGGGCATTGTTTGACGTACTTGTTTTTTCTTCTCAGAGAGGGACAAGCTATATGGATGGATGAAAACATCCGCTTTGGTAAAACTGACCGATGTCAAACGTTCAACAACCCACCGCTCTGCGCCTCTGGCGATTTCGAGATACGAGTGCTGGAAGTGTATGGTTTTTCCGGAGCGTGAATTACTTCCGTTAGTTCATATGAGTAGAACGTGCGTTTAATTCACATTCAAATATCTGTAATAGTTAAGTCTCTTTTGAAGCTTACACCAAAACTCGTTTTGTTCGTAGATCTCGTTGATTTCATTATTGTGTTCTTTGACTCTCATGAAAAGTGAGCAAAATATAGACGTTAAATGACAAATATGTAACATTCAGCAAATCAATCCTCAGCGTTAATCAACCATTCGCATTGTTGTCTGGAACCGTTTTGCCATTTTCATAAAAATACTCCGAATATATGCGACATTTGTGAAATTCCTTAAGCTCATTGTAAATGATTGCAGATCATACATTGCACCATTGCACCTCGATTTGATAGAATAGAAGCAAATACGAACAAATATGCTTATTATTGTAATGTTTTTTTTTTCTGGTGCTGTTGTAAACTAATCAGATAATGTGCAAATCTTTATGCGACAGATCCACTTTCGGTTTGGTTTGAAGGTGTGCGTGCTCGATACATTACTGTAGGGTGATTTTTGTATGGCCATTTCGTTGAAAAAGGGCACAAATCAAAGGCTACATTTCTGCAAACAACCGTTAGCGGAATCGGTTTCGGATTTTTTTTCCTCTCGTTTTTCTACATTCTTTTTATATGTTTCATGATTTTTGTTTAACAATAACATGTGGCTTACGCGATATGTATGATCGAAATACGAACAAAGCATTTCATAAAACAACGAATTAACGAATGGACTTAAAAAAGTTCAACATATCTAAGCATAAAACGTCTGTAAAATTCTGTTTGAACATTTGTAATTAGTTGATATTTTAAAGTCAAAGGCCCGCAATTTCCGTGGCTTTTAACCGGGTTTTGTTTGTAAAATAAAAACCGGTTGGAAGGATGATGGAAAGGAGATAACGAACATGCTTCGTATGATAAATTACATATTTGTCTTTAATTGTTTGTGCCAATGCAGCATTTGTTGTTTGTCATGTAGAATATGTTACATGGTTTCTGCTGCACACTTTTTTACGATTATACCTTTTGATGGCGGAGATTTAGTTGTTTAACAATGTATGATGATGGTCCATCATCATCATGGAACAAGCGGATAGGTAGGAAGGTATCACATTCCATGGAGACGAACAAAAAAAGGCGCTGTTAAGCCTGCTTTTCGCAAACGTCGTAAATAATTGAATCAATTCGCAATGCGCACATGACTTCCGTAGACATTGCTGTTACTGTTAGTATTGCGCAGCATGGTAGAACTTTGATGTGTTGGAAATAGATTCCACTATGAAAAAAACATCATAAACGTTCATAAATTGACGATTTGATGATTATTTCGAAAATGTCTGTCTAACTTCTATCCTTGCGTTGAAAGATTTTGATTTGAGTTATCTTACATTACGTTAACTCACACACACTCTCTCTCTCTCTTGTTTGTATTAAAAATGCAAAATGCATTAATTTATTGTATTAACGTTATATTGTGTAAATGTTGAAATGATAAGTAATAAATGTAGGCATATGCAACGTTAGCAATTATGATTGCGCAGAACGTTTAACAAACGAATAAAAGAACAATGAACTAGGAATACACATATACAGAATCAAAATTATATGTAAACGTTGAGAAGAGAATAATAATCAAATTTTAGCTCCTGTCTTATTTAGTCGGTCCTTTCGTGTTCTGGCTTCCCTTGTAGCCGGCAATCCCACAACTACGAATGGTTGCAGGAAGCATTGAACCATTTAAATCACAACAGTACCACCAAATGTTAAGAAATCAGAACGCACTATATGTTTGCATGTATGCATGGTAGGAAGCGTCTGAATAATATATATATTGCAACAAAATATTCAAGCTTGGCTAGTTGTGTGTGCGTCTTTAGCAAGTTGATAGAACCTTAGAGCTAGTACAATGAATCAACTCAATGTATGTGTATAATCCTTGTCGATGGTGTGTGTGTTTAATGTTGCCTAATATGTTTATGCTAGATGCTTGCAAAGATTATTACAACCAATACAACCAATACACAACTGAAGCTTTGTGAGACAAACATGAAACTTCAAAGCCACATTAAAATGGATTCATTACAAGTACTAACAGAAAGCAACACTTTCTGCATTTTTGACAAGATGATTTTGTTGACTGGATAACTTTTGTCGTGGAATACACATAGTTTTACAGCATAGCGAACAAAGTTAGGAATATATTTGTCAAACTCCAAACTATAAATGAAATTGATTGTCATATAAGCGTTCATTTGTAATTAAGATTAGTTAGTCGAGTCATATGGTTTCTGGTTTAATATTTAAAGCGCATCTATCATATCCTTGCAATCAATGTTCAGGACTGTTTATGGACGTGCTAATAGTGTAGAGAAGTGAAAAAGCATTGTGATGATATACAAACTACTTTGGATTATTTTGTAATGTCTATGATGATTCTAGTTATGTATTATTTCATTCAGATGATTATTATTTTAAATGTTGTATAATCTGTATATTGTTATGCTTATTGGAATATGATATTTATATTAAAGCTACAGCTTAACGAAAGTTAAAGAAAAGTGAGATTGCATAAAACATTAACTTAATCAATCATGGATGCAAAACAGTTTCCTTTGAAATCCGAATTATGTTCGAGAATTTACCCTACTGGGAACGGTAAGTTTTTAAATGTTTCAATAGAAATTAAAATTTGAGAGACGACAGTTTCGTCGAACGTATATTCTTAATAACAAACCTGCTTTATACAACATGTGTAATGCAGTTTAGTGTCACGGTAATGTTTTTACAGCAACATTTGCGCTCACAAGGTTATAAAAGGACTCATATTCAATATAATACCTAAATAAAATATTTTAATCTTCTTCTTCTGTTTGGCGTTACGACCGAAGCCATGTCTGCCGTTTTACTGGCTTTCTAGATTGATTTTAACTCCATAGCTGGTTCCATAGTCACGCCTCGCTAGGGGGAGACGGTCCGAATGGGATTATAATACCGGTCCTGTCGTGTAAAGGACCGGCGCCGTTAACACTACCATGAGTTACTTTAGAAGAACTACCAAGAAGAAGTTACCAAGTTATAATTGGTTGTCCAAAAAATTACTTTTCGTTAAAGTTTTAATATATATTTGTGTATGTTAATGAGGTGTTATAGTAGAGGTCGGACATAAACAGTTTTTTTTTTGCAGAACCACTTAAAGATGATATTACAATTTCGTATACATATCGCAATAATAATTTAGTTGTAACCGAACCGAAGATTTGCTTACCATTCAAATGTCTTCCAAACGGTCTCGAACTTGTAGTTTGTAATCTTGCAACTCTAACTCAACCTGCAGCATAAACAGGCAAATCTGTGTGACAGCTAAAGTGAAACGAAAGTCATTCTATCGCATTTGTAAGATACACAAACGATTGTTTACATTGTGGGAATTTGGTGATTTTGTATTATAAATTTAATTTAATTTATCATGTCTCATGGACATTCACATGGTGGTGGTTGTGAACATGAAGCAATAGGCATTGATAATGAGCTCGAAATAGGTATACATTATAGTTTGTTTGAGAAAATTGATATGAATAATGTGGAATGTTTGAACGAGGAACTGGAAGGGTCTGGGAAAACTGTATTTAAACCTTACAACGAGCGCCTCAATCACGATAAGGTTTGTTACCGGCTTTTTTGTAATTACAACTACTTGACTATATTATTTATTTAATTACGATGAAATGTATTTATCTCAAGTTCGTCACAAGCGATGTCGATGAAGAGCTACTGTTTAACATACCATTCACCGGAAACGTGAAGCTGAAAGGGATCATCATCCTAGGTGCTGATGATGAAACCCATCCTAGAAAAATGCGCCTGTTCAAGAATCGGCCAAAGATGACGTTCGACGATACGGCTGCTCCAGCGGATCAAGAATTCGCTTTAGAAAAGGACACGAATGGTGTGATCGAATATTCCACCAAGTAAGTTCATTGCGAAATGTGGTTGCAATTCAGAGTACCAGCGCAATCAATCAACTGGACAATAATTGAAATTTCTTTTCTCACACTAGAGTTGTCACATTTGCGAATGTACATCACCTTTCGATACATATTCCTATTAACTATGGAGGCGAAAATACGACCGTATATTATATAGGACTGAAGGGGGAATTTAGTGAAGCTCATCACCACGGTGTTACAATCTGCACCTACGAGTCACGTCCAAATGTTTCAGATCATAAAAATAGCTTGTTCGATTCTGTGAATCATCAGATTCAGTGAAAATAGTTAAAAATATAAGACGGTATCATTTTTGCAATGGTTGTTATTTTGTTTCCTGTAATGCGTGTACATAACCTTTCATAGTAAGCAGGTATTCGATGGCTTGATTACTTGGGGTGCACAATATTCTATTTGTTTAGAGAATGAAATGCAACAACTTAAAAGGTTATGGTCAAATAGGTACACGTGTGGTTCGGTTGTAGCAGGCTCTGAACGAAAATTGTTATTTTGTTGAACCTTAGCACTTGTCTTAAATTTTCATACATATAACTACATTATCACATTATACATTATCACATTATTACATTATCACACATGTTATTGGATTTTTCATTTTATAACTATGTTATAGGATTTTTTAACTTGCAACAAATTATTTCAAGGGTCCAGTAAAGAATATTTTATTTCCACCTGAAATAAAAAAATACGAAACCATCCTGGAAAGTTGGTGCCTCCGAGAGAATGTCGAGTGAAAGAGGAAGAAAAATACAAACAGACACAGAACACAGATATGTTTTAATAAATGTTTATTAATTTCATGTTTTCAACCATCTAAAACATACGAAATCGTCAAAATTTAACTGAAAAGATTCACTTGCAAGTTGATATCAATTTAGAATGATATTCTTCAATTCGATTAGACAAATCGTATTTGTGTATATGATATGTTTTCGGTTTAAATAGATAGGAAAGTAGGAGGAGGGATAGCTGATACACATTTTATTTAGTCACTTTGTGACTGGGAAAAGGGAAATAAGTGAAAAATTTCCAAAGCGCGGGAAAGGAAGATACTGTGTAGAATAAATAGAAAAAAAACAGTAGATATATGACTACACAATATTCCTACACTTAACTTAATGAGATGCCTGTTCTTAGTAACTAGTTCAATGCAAATTTCACGGCATTTCTATTTTCTTTGCTCCTTGATTGGTTTGTAAGGGTAACGGATTGCTACACTACGGCCGGTTATTCCATTAATGCTTATTTGCATCGTAAGATTACAGGAAGAAAAAGAACAGTAGCATTTCTGTAAAGTTTTTAAAGTGATATTGATACATCGGCACTGGTAAAGAATAATCGGTTTGATTGTTAACATTAAAATGGCTTTAAATAGAGAGCGTATCTTTTCTTATTTGTCCGTTAATATGCTTTCCCAATTCAATGAGGGTTTTTTAAATCTTCCTGTAGGCCTTTGAATCTACGTTCTTCGACTACTAAAGTGATGTAGTCGCATGTTCTACATTGTTGTTCTTAATGCTTTAAGGGGGGGGGGGGTACATCTGTGAGTATGTACGCTCTGCATGTTAATACAGTTTTATAGCAAATAATTACTGGATATGCTGCGATTGATATACACATTTCATACCAGTACGAAACTTTTGTCTTTCATTTTCGAAAATCATAACGAACAACCAACTAGGTTCGGCTAAAGGCGGATCGGCGGATCTTTGTCATGAAACATCCTCTCCGGTGCGTCTGAATAATAGGTACATATAATATGCAAATCATCCAAACTGGGTCGAATTTCGAAGAGCTTCTTTTTCTTTTGAGAAATGGATTGAGCTACGTTGTACCCCTATATCTGCTTTTAACACTTAACGGATTGTACGTTGCATGAGGATAACTGATATTAATCTTGAAACAGAACATTAGTTCCAGATGGACAGAAAAAAAACAAAATGGTGAGAAAACAAATTTACTGGACTTACTTCTTTGGTCCGTAAAAATATCTCAACGGAAGCGCTTTTGGGGTGATGATTTCATCGTCCTGGAACTGAGAATTGTTTTCGTCAATGTTACGTTTGCTTATTTCGGTTACTTCCAATGGCACCAGCTCAACATCGGCACTCGTCGTAAGCAAACCGTACAGCGACCGGAAGGTGGTGGTCGATGTAAGTCGCTCAGTTATCGGAGGATTTTGTTCGGTGGTGTACGCATCAGTGCCACTGTCCGGAATGTTTCTATCCACATTCTTCATATCCGTGATCGCTTTCACTTCGTCCCTGAGCAGGTCAGGGTAGAGAACATCGTCGATGTAAAACATTGTACCGAGGTTGTAGACAAAGACTTCCGATTCTACGATACGGGCAGAGTTGACTCGCACGGTATTTTCAAACGACCGCTGTATCTTTACCGGCATTCCGCCGATGGTATCGATCAGCTCACCATCCTTCAAATCTCGATCATACAATCGGCCACGGATGAAATGATTTAGCAGCATTTTGATGCCTTTTTCGGAACCGAGCACACTGTCGGGCAGTAAATCGAAGCTGTAGCGCTCGAAAGCTTCATCGGTGGGCACGAAAAATGTGTAATTGGAGCCCGAAATGAACTGGGCTATTTCAGCCGTGTTGAGAAACCGGGTTATTTGCGAGAACCGTGTGTCACGCTCCAGTGCCAGGAACGAATGGGACAGGAACTGTGCTCCAAACCAAGGGAAAGCCAACAATGGCGGCGTTTCCTTGTCCTTGTGCATCTATACGAAAGGTTGGGAAGGGAATTTTAATAGAAAAAAATTGTTCAAAATAATTTCGTTAGCACTTTTTACCTGATGTAAACGAGATACAACCGCTTCCGAGACAAAAAGGACTTCGGACAGAAGGAAAACCTCGATTCCATTAGACAGGGTGTAGTCGGAGAGAATGGTAACATTGTTAACATTCGGAGATGCTGTAAAAAAATACATGTTCAGCAATATTTAAAACGATTTTCAATTATATTTCACCTTTACTTACGTTTATTCTTAAGTACAATGTACTCTCCACCTAGAGTTTTGAAGCGTTGTTCCGTATGGGTGGCCCGCAGATCGGCCATGCGCAGCGGTTGCTTTGTGCGTACGAAATGGTTGCGCAGAACCGTTTCAGTGAACTCCTGCACGCTGAAGGGATAGAACCCCCAGTCGATCGGATGCCATCGTTGGAAGGCGGTGTCGGAGGGAATGAAAACCATATACGAACTGTCGTCCATCAGCTGGCTCAGGTTGGAGCTGGTGAGGAAGTGTTGAAAGACCTTCGTGCCGGATTTCATTCCTGCAAGAAAGCTCATCAAATGCTGTCCGATACGGTTTTCCTTGTTTGCGGCCAGCTCCTTGGTGGTGTTTTTCATTTCCAACCGTTGTGGCTCGTTGTAGCTAATGTAAAAGATAAAATGATAGGTTTTCAGTAGAAATGATTTTAGATTATTGAATGGTAGTACCCTTACCGATTCGTTTCCTGAATGTTTCGTTTGTTGAACTTATTGGTCGACGAGCTTTGAACGTCCGATTCGGTTAAGTTGCCGACGATAAACACCAGGCTGAGATTCTCGGTGACATTGCGCTTCGTGAGTACTTTAGCGCTCTGATTAATTTCGTACGCCATCAACATGTCGAAGCAGGACAAATTCACGTGCACGGGATGCTGGTTGAGGTTGAGATAGGTGTTTTGATCTTTCACCTCGACCAACGCGCCCGGTACCACGTGCTCGAGCAGGAACTCGCGAATTTTGGGCTCATTTCCGCCAAAAGCGGTTTCGTCTATCTTGTCCGGTACAATTAGAGTGAACGGAACATCTGTATGGAGTGAATGGATTAATACAGTATTAAAAACTTTGAAAATGTTCATATAGCTAGTAATGTATCATTTAAGAGATGGTGCTGGTACCTAGCAAATGGAGTGTGTGTACAAATTGAACTGTTATATATTTTTTCAACTGATAAAATGCAAGGGAGATCCGTAAAAATCCGTATATAGGCGATACTATATCGTATCTATATTCTTATATACTCGACGAATGCAGTTCTCGACAATCTGATTATTATTGGCTTCGTCCACTTGTTGCAACTGCTGACCTTTGCGAGAATTGTTCTCCTTGTTTAGCTACGAGTTTGTAGAGTTTGCAAATGAAATTACAAAAATTTCAATTGCTTTACGTAGCAATCACACGCGAAAGCTTTGTAGAGACTTAGTCACAATATGCATACATTGTAGTCGGTACGAGTTCTTGGTTCTGAGTGAGCTAACCATCCGTCCAGCAACGAGTATTCTACGGTACGGGCTATTCAAGGCAAGGGACTACGCTACTGGCCTACATTATTGTACGCTCACGTTAACTACACCTAAAGGTGACCCAAACACCCTGGCACCTATACGAAAGTATCGCATACGGAATGCTTGACATCTTCCGTTGCGGGGGTATGAGAAGGGTAGTAGGCAAGGTGGTGTCACAGAAATCGTGAAGAGAATAATTAATCGAGAACGATGGTATACCTTGGTTTGTTTATTGAGGTTTGCCTTTGAGGTTTTAAGGTTTTTGCGATTCGCTAGAACGCACCTCCATTGGAACGAATTGACGTTTTTGTTCGCCAGGAAAAAAGAGATTGGGCTATTTTTAGCAACATTTACTCATGGAGACAATTGAGAAACCAGGATGTGTAATAATGGGGTAATCATATAAACAAGAGTTTGGTTTAGCGGAGCTCTTTTCTAAGGGCACGATTGCGTAAAACGCTTCGGGATATGAGTTATCCTTTAGAGTAACTATATGCTTACCTTTAACCGTATCGTATCCTTTTATTCCAGTCACATGTTCTTGCCACAGACGCGCGAAACCATTCGCAGCTGCCCGATACTGCTCGGGGACGCTTTCACCAAGATGCACCGAGCCGAAGTCTGGCAAAATTTTCTTTCCCGATGCCTCACGATTGATGTAACTGATAACTGGTGGTTCGTCTTCGCTTGCGCTTACACTGTCGCCGAGCAGCGCGCCAAGGTAGAAGACAACGGCCACGGCGATACGGAATTTTGTGGCGACTTTCCGTCTGGCACTGGTAGACATGGTTTTGTCCGTATGGTATTTGTTTTGAAATGTTACGTGCACACTGTTCGGGGGTGTTTCACTTTGGCACCGATTTGTTTATTCAGTTCCGCTGTTAGTGCAAATAAAATACTAGATGCAATTAGGGCTAATCAAGCGATTATGCAGCTAGTCGTGGACAGGTATGGGTTAAAACTTGCTTTTTTTATATTGTGCGTTGTAGTCGTTGTAGTTTTTATCTAACTGTTCGAATTATTTTAACAGATTCGGTAATAGCAACACTTTTTTGTGTGATTGTGGGAGAAGTCAAGTTAGCGAGAGAGTTTTTGATTTGGAGCAACTTGAACCGCTTTAACCATTCAGCATGAACGATCATGCTCTGCTAGCGATCCATGATACATTTGGTGATGCAACTTTTTGTAGATCCTCCAAAGAGGATGTGAGGAAGTGCGTAGCGTATATCTGCGTTCTTCTACAAAGGTGGTGCTGGATGACCCAAGACGCTAGCGAGCAGTTTTGGTGCGATCACACCAGCGAATCTCGACGGGCAGTGGCCCCGCGTGGCTAGGGGTTTGATGATGAACTTCAATTGAATAATAGCTAACGATGAGCGGCCGGTTTAGACAGAACGTACGATGGTGCCTTCATTGCAATCGCTGGTCGCCTGGTCGATATCTCCGGGACTACCGGTGAAATTATGAGCATAGTTTGAGATAATTTACCTCTGACCGCTTGCAAAAACGAACGTTGGGCATACTTCTTTTTTACACAAACCAGTTTGCGTTTTTACATAAAATGTTCTCGCTGCAAGTAGTAGCTATCCAGTTTACCTTCATTAAAGTCGATAGACAGATTTTTTAGATCGAATGCCAACGGCCAACCAGGCAGCGCTAACCTACACAAAAATTCTATGAAATGTTCTAGGTGAAGCAATCGTCCTTCTAGCACTACTGAAGGCTACACGAACAAGTTGATTTGCAAATTCATTCGCCGGGCGTAAGAAACGAAGTAGTAGGATCGCGATCGCATGTACGCGACTAAGTAGGACACGCTTAATTCATTTTGCTTAAAGGTAGACAAATATGCCTTCCGTTCATCAAGATTTTGTGGTTAAAGATAGCAACATTTCGGTAACACCACCCTGTTTTATACCATTATGTATCTACTTCAAGAACGCACACTCACACACACAGACACATAGACAGGCGATAGGAGCAATATATGCTGCGTTATGCTAGTAGGCACTGATTGCGATCACGTTTATAACTGGACTGAAAAGTTGGTCCATGCGAGCGCTCGGTTTTATACACGGAGCAGCGCGCTGATTCGCTTCTAGTGTACGGTAAAATGTGTCCACTCGTGGCGTCACAGACGGCATCATGTCTTGCGTAGATGGGCTTGAGGAAAGGTGCATGTCGGACAAAATATGTGTATACGTTACTGCTTCCAATGCAAACGTTCTACATGTAAAAGCATCCATTGCAAACGTGTCATGGTATTTAAATAATTTAACCTATTTTTGCGTTACAAAATCAAATGTTGCTCTTTTATAGGAAAATCAAGCTTTGTTTTACACATACTTCATGTTTATAAAAATTTATCGGATTGTAACAACGAATCCATGTTAATGTAATTCGAAGTGCTTGTACTTCGAAACGATTGGAATAATATCTACATCGTACCTGCGCGTGATGTCGGATTGGAACAATTGAAAAGTTTATTGCTCGATGAAAGCCAAGATAACCTTGAAACTTTCTAGCGATGTTACATACACCCTAGAATACCTTTCCACATTTATGGGATCCATTATCGACACACATTCACCAGTGACTAAGGTACCTAGCACGTGTTTTCCGTACTAGGTAATGCTTTAATGGTAATGAGTTTTGCTATGGGAGTTTTGCCGATACACATTTCTCTTTCGTTGATCGCGTAAAGAAATAATAGTTGAAGATACTTTTGCAATCAATAGTTTTTCTAAAGCCGTGCCTTATCATAAAGTTCTGATGTTTTCAATGCAGTCAGAACAGATTTAGTTGCCAGAAGTGCCAATTATCTTCATCTTTAGCTAAACTAAAATTATCTTATCTTCGTATACTATTGGATTCGAGTTAGAATTATTACATTTCATTGCATATTTGCGTGTAGTATCGACACATAACCGTCTATAAATGTTTTGATTATTCTCGGGAGAAATCGAAAGTGGCCGTGCATGCGCTTAACATTCACGAACTGCACAGAAGCATTGTTATCATTGATACCAAGAATTGATTAATACGCTTGTTCACCGCATGTGGCAAGCTGTTGGAACCTTAGTCACGATACTAGCGAGCGGCTTAACAGAGGCAATTACGGAATGAAATGGAAGGTGATGAGGATGATCTAACATATAACTGCACCGGTTCTACGGGGGAGTCCAGTGAACCGGATCTTCCAAACCGGATCTTTTTTAAACATAGACGCAGTTCGGCAAAAAGCGAATAATAGAAGCTGGTCTGATCTGGCTGAAGAATTTCACTGTTGCACATCACAAACACGAATCGAGGGGTTTCCCTCACATTTTGCATACATACAGTGGCGAGCGACGAATGCATCATTGCGTTAGAATCTTTCGACTTCGCGCAGTACAGTCGGTTCGAAATACCACGTTTCCTTAAGCTGTTACCAGAACTCGTGATTAATACCTGTCGAAACACAACAATCCTGGACTAGTGAAGTAAAGCAACGAACAGTACACGAAAAACCAACCGATTTCGTAGTGTTTTGGTCGCCAAGGCAAGCAATATGAAGTGCAAATTGCAAGATGATGATGCTAACACTCTTTCGCGATGTGAATCTCTCGGCGGTTTGTAAAACAATGATTGAACAGTGGGAGAGAACTTTGGAGAGAGAAGAAGATTCATTCATTTTGTCGACTATCACCGGCTCCTCAGTGCTCCCTGCACATCATTGTTTTCCACCTGACCGGCGTGCAACTGAGAATAATTTACGTTAATGTTTTGCATGTAGCACACAGTAATGTCGCCACATTGCTGTTAAATTGTATTTTATTTTATTTTTTTATCTAAACTAGTACAACGTAGGACTTGTTTTGCGATAATTTTTGTTTTTTTGTTTGGGTAAAAAGAAAAACATTGTAAGAGCACAAGCGGTAAACACACCAATTCGGACTGGCATAGGGAACATTTGTTTTTGCAGCTATGTAGCAAAGTCCCATTTTCTCCGACACATATCACAAGGTCACGAAACGCGCTGCAATTAAACACGTAATGGATTTGCGAATATTAAAGTCCATTTCAACGAAAAGCGCACCTATCGAACACCACTAGCAATCAAGTCTGAAAACACTCCTGAAACACAATGCTGAATTTGGAAGTTTGTTGATGATTCAATTCAGTTGTATTAGTTAGATGCAACACTTTTGCATAATTTTCGCAAAGATGATCAATATTGAAAGATGTTTCAATGCATCTTCCAGCCATCAATTACCTTACGGATGCGTTAGAGACTACGAATGTCGAGGCTAACAGTAGCCTTTATTATCATCAACTTCAATCCGGCTGAGAGGATGCAGAGCGTTGTCACACGTGCGCATGATCCAAAGTGGGTAAAGCTTGTTTGGTATTGCTTGGTAAAAGACAAATGCCTTGTGGAGAAGCGTTGAGCTTTCGTGGTAAGCGTAGATTGTAACAAGATGTCGCTTTTCATTATCAAACTTACTATTTACCCGTAGTTTTATTTTTCTTGTTGTGTGTGTGATGTAGCTGAGGTTTTACGAAATCTCTTCTAACCAATCCCTTTAAAACGTGATCATTTATGTTAACTTAAGAAGGCTCAGGTTTGCTTAGCACGTTATGAAGATTTGATGTTGATGAAGATTTAAAAACATTCCTAATTTGAGAAACCAAGCTCTCGCAACACTTTCTAACCGCTTGGTTATTAATTGAATTTAACACTAGACAAAACCGAAACGTTCCGATCATGTGATCGAGCCGTAATTATTTGTCGAAACCAGGAAAAATCTAATACCACATCCATTCGAAACTGCTCGACCTACTGCTCGACTGGCTCATGGAATAATTTTGGTCAATAAAACACGCTCATCGCCCATAATAGATGCTCAACTGTCGAATTGAGCCAGGTGGTACGAGAAAACGAGATGCAAGAACATCGGAATCGCTGGTGGTGATAGACCGACTCAATCGTGCGAGTGAGATGCAGAAAGAGAGCAGACGACTCAGTGTGAGAGATTCTCTCGCGCACTAAGGGCGCATCGCCATGGAATGGTCAAATTTGGGGACACCTCATTCGAGCTGTTAGTTCGAGCACGGTTTGAGGGTTTATTAAATGTTATATTTACTTGCAGATGATAGTGAATTTTTTTATGTTCTGATAATATAGCGACCCTTCCTACGGTATTATTAATAAAGGCCGCTCCGCGTGAATTAATAGATATAAATTAGTTAGTTTTGTTTGAATTCATATTATTTTCTTTGTTTACTTTTATCAACAGATTTCCGATATCCATTCTAATAACTGTCTTATTTGATTTGATCAGATTATTAAATTAAATGTAATTTTTTATAGTAATCAGCACACAATATTGATCATTTGATTTATATTTGTAATATAATAATTATCAGCCCTAACTGATTAGGGTAAGATGGATTAATAGGGCTTGTTATTTATTATTTAATGATTTAATTTCAAAAAGTGAAGTCTTTAAATTGTGCTATATTGCTTGCTACCTGCTTTTAACAGGGGTTAACAGGATTTCTTATGACGAACAATGTCCTCGTTTGGCTTCAATCCGAAACTAGTGCTATTTTGAAAACAATTGGTGAACAGTCCAGATCCCGTCTCCTGATAAATGATACCCTATCCCTATCCAGCCTTTCCTATACAAGCCTCTGTCAGCCAGGCAGAACCTTTATCTATGAACCTGTTTGCCCTTTGTATATGTGGCGATCAGGATGAACTGAGGCATATACCAACGACATCTCAGTGATGATCACCACTCCTGAAACCATAGAGCGAGTGAGGCAGCAATTGATGCGGTCGGTTTCTGCTCTGGAGCAAGCATGAATGTTGGCAAAACTAAAGCTCTCTTCGTAAGACATACAACATGGGTACCCGACCCCATCATGCACATTCCATGACTGTTGGGATGATTTTCCAACAACATTCGTGAAACCATGGAACACAACTGGGACATCTCTATACAAAATTCCGTCAGTTGGTTTATCTCCATCGTGTTTGATGCAGAAATTTGTTATTTTGAATACTTATTTGTAGTCAAAACTATGGTTCGTTGCATCAGTACGCATTCCCAGAGCTATGGACATCTATAATACAATTGGAACATTACTGTATAGTGGATCAAAGGGCGTTCGTGTTCCTCTATAGCAACTAGCGCAGAACTTGCATGTTCCAGACGTGACATCCAAGGCATTACTGACGAATCGATACGGCACTGAACAACAAGGTGACCCGAACATTTCTTGTGTAAAAAATCCTATAAACATTGGTTCAGCGACATCATCATTCCCATATCTTCGAATCGTCCTATAGCAGCTAAAATACATAAGTTGGCACACATTGCAAAAATTTATGTGCTAAACTCGTTTAAAAACTTTTCCAGTGTCAAGAGCTATGGAAAAATAACCCCGGGCCCAATTGGAGAAATATCTGGCAATTACCATCGGTTGGCATCGGTGCAGCGATCATTGGTCTACTTGATCGTCAACCAAAAAACCGCTCACGGAGAGCTTCTTCATCACGTACAGATCATTTACACAGCAATGTCTTTTTTGTCAAGCTATTGACACGCTCGAACTTAAATTCGCTGAATGTCCAAACGTCTATGATGCGTTGTTAGTGTATGTAAGCAAATTCCCATCCCAAGTTTGTTGTGTCCACACCGTTGCTGTGATTTATTTCGAACAACGAGATTTAAGTGTTCTCTGTAACTTTATTCCTTTACCATCTGTATCCTACAACATTATATAATCTTATAGTTTTCAATAGTTTTCAATAAAAACAACATTAAAAAAACGCACAAATATTAAGTAACGGATGAAGTAATTATGTATTTTATTTACATGTATGATTAAAAAATGATTTAACAAAAGTGATCAAATTCATTTTTGTTCTTCCTTTTGTCGCTTGTGACAATAGCCACGCCACCCGCTCCTAGTCCCGTTTCTGCCTTAGTTGATTCTTTAACACTTGTTAGATAACTTAACTTAGAAATTAGCGAGATATTAATTGGTTGGACTGAACTGAAACTACTGGACTGAAACTAGAAATCCTCTACACAATAGTAGCTTATGATGATTATATAAAGTTGATGGTTGGCTCTACATTGAATCGATGGAACAGCAGTAAAACTAAAACAAATAAAAAACGCTTAAAGAAACAAAATAGACAAAATTAACAATTAATTTATCCTACACATGCTTAGCAAACAATTTAAGGCATCGACTTAAAAGTTTTCTTAACCTTTCAGTTATTGAAGCTATAGGACTAAAAAAAAAACAACTGATAAAGGAAACATAAACGGCCGCATATCATCCTGGGGGTTGTAAAGACCTCCTTTTCGTCTCTGGCGATTTAAACGCTCGTCACAGGTCATGGATTAGCATTTCTTTTGGAATTACAAAAAAAAAAAATTTTCAATGTATTATGCTGATAAACCAACATAATATACCTGCAGATTCAGCCCGAAACGCTTTTCTATTCTTGATTTACACACTCTGATCACTTTCCAGTCACATTCAACATAACTCACAACATTTAAACAACATAAAAACATCTGGACAATTAGACGGCATGCTTCCTGACCGTATTGAGTTAACGAGAGCAATACAGAAAGAAATGGAAAAGGTGAACCTAAACTATAAAGGACAGTCTGAACCTAAATCGTCTTACAATATGGAAATCCATTCAAATAGCAATAACAAGCTTTTTGAACAGCAAGACAAACTGTTGGTTAGTTTTGTTCATAAAAAATGGAAAAACAACATTGAACTCATGTCGAAAACGACCTTAAACGAATTGAGAAGATATTTTGAATATTGTACCCATATCTTACCAGAATTTCCCAACAGAATATGAAAAACAAACTATTGTTCTACACTACATATGTAAGCGCACGCATATGCTTGTACTTATACTTACCGTAGAAATCTTCAAGTAAAGTTAAACTAAACATTAAAAATGATTTTGAATGCTGCTCCATGGTTTAGGAAAATTGGTTTAAACAGAAGAACATAAAGTTCGAGATTACAAAAAGAAGAAAACGCTGAATAAATTTTGTAATAGATGTACCGTAAAAGCACGTCGAACATTACATGCCAAGTTATAGATTATTTAACTTTTTTTTTGAAAAGTTTTATAAAAGGGTTCTATAGTCTAATGTTATAGTATAGATGTTTCTTTTTGTTTTTTACTTTACTCATTAATTTGTAACGGTTAGGTTAGGTTTTAGGTAAAGTATCATAGAACAAATTAGGTTAGGTATAAAGAAGTTTTTCTTATCGCGGGTTGTTTTTTTTTTAATTTTTCCCACATTCAGTTAAATCCACTATAAGTATACAAATTCACACCATATGAAAAAACACTGTTATTGAAATTGTTAAAATTATTGAAAAAAGCTTAAGGGTGAACCTAGTAAATTTTTTTTTGTTAAAATGTATGTAATATTATAAATATTACTTCTAGTAGTAGTAGTAGTAGTAGTAGTAGTAGTAGTAGTACACGCAAATACTACTACTTATACTACTGCTACTACTAATTGTTCAGCGTATTTAGTAATATATAACAATTTTGGTGAAACATGTATAACAGTTTTAGCAAATGCCTTACAGGTTAATTGAATGTACTTAATGAGTTTATTTTGAAATATTAGCATCTTCTTCCAAAGTGTTTTAGCGCTGTTTGCCCAAATCGGGCCAAAGGATATACTTGTCAAATTTCATTTATCATAGCGTTTATGATACGAGTTGCAATATGCTTTACAAAAGATAACCTTTTATCAGAAAATATTTCTAGATACTTGACATCGTGGTAACTGAATTTCCTGCCCTATATTAAACACCGAACAATTGAAGCCAAAGATCAATAACATCTAACATTTTGCAAGTTATTCCGAACGGAGCCTAAGAAGCGCATCAGTCTCCTGCCTGACTCAGTTTATAGTCATAGAATTCATAAAATTGGTTAAACGTTTTACACAAATGCCCAATTTTAGTGTTTTATTCTTGTTCATCTGCTCCTGCATTAGGTTCCATAATTACATAAAACATAATGTTAATTATTTGACAAAATTATGTTTAATTAAACATCCATGTAAAGTTAATTGAACTGTAATGTTCACATTACTCGACTAGAAGTATTTATTCTGGTGCTAGCAGTAATAACTTCTAATTCTCTAAATTAACATTCTAAATTCTAAAGTTAACATTAAAAAATAAAATTGAAACACAATATGTTAAATTTAATAAATACATGGATGCCAGTAAACTGGTAGGATCAATGTTATTTTACCATGGAATTTGAGAAACGACAAAAATTATGATTTTTTTTAAATATTGTTTACCAGTCCAGTCCAGTCCAACGTTTAGTTTTTGTATGAAGTACTGTGTAAAGGATACTTAAAAGAGAAAAATATCGTAGACACTCCGTCTTATAAAAATCTTTTAACAAATAAAAATGAGAACAACGTTTAAGTTTAATAGTGCGCACAAGTGTTTTGTCTTTCTGTGGAATCGGAATTGTTTTAATGAAACAAACTCTTCTTATGAAATAATCATAAGATTGTATCGATATCAAATATGACGTGTAAAAGGACAACGCCAATCACCACTTCACTAAGGGGTAGATTCATGTCAAACTATCCTATTTGAATCACTTCGAATCTCACATTTTAAGAAATAAATAAAATGCACTTTTTTAATCCCCCGACAGGACAGAGAGATCATTATCTTGTCTATCCATAGCAAAGAGTACTGCCTATCCATAGCAAAGAGTAGCTATTTAGCTGTGTTGTGTTGCAAATAAAAATAATAAGCATTTTGCAATTACCACCTTAGCAAATTACCGTAGCGAAAGCCGTTACGCCATGAAAAAGAAGTGATAAGAAAATTTTTAAAAATACAAATTATTTTCAAGGAAACGGCTTTATTGGGTTCATAATATGATAACGAAAGGTGCCCAATTCTTTTAAAGTAGGTTTTAAAGGATACACATTTAGTTGTCTACTTTGTTTGCAGCTTAAAATGATTGTTTGCATTGGTTTGGCACTAACCATATTATAAAATTGACATACATGGTTCATTTACGCACAATAGTTTTCTGTTCTTTGAAGCAGCGCGAAAGAAGCATGCAATTTGTTTACTACCTGGTGGTTAAACGTTTTTGGGGCGAAAATAAAATAGGACGCACTGGAAGCGTAAAGGTGAAATGTTTCTAAAAATACCTCATGCTCAACAATACGTCATATTTAGTATTTTTATTTCTAGCTAGCATGTATGTACGAGTTTGAGCGGCTGGTAGTAATTTGTGGATGTTTCATTACAACGTTGCTTATAAGCTGGGCTGCCGTGCGCGAACGAAGACATGTGGATGCCGTGCCGGCCGTGCGCAACCAACCGGTCGGTGTATTGAGCACACCAGAGAGGCCAACGTTTTCAGCAGATCCATCTCCGCTCATTTTCGATTGCCCACACGGGGGTAGGTTTCACACCACAATGAATGCTGCAATTGTATATGCGAATGCTCACAGTGATAGCGTGTTGCTCTCTTCTCTTTCAATGACGATTTGCTGCGCTGCAGGGTTTACAAATGTCCTAGAAACTAGATGTTTTAGTTGTAGTAAGTTTTAGTGTTTTTGTTTAACGAATGACTTGGTCATTTTGTATCAAAATACTATACGATGGATACCAAGTTGGAATCATGTTATTATTTCAAATAGTTTGGTTATCCTTTGCATGCAGTAACAATCTAAGAAATAACAAAAATGTTTCGACCAATGATTCTAATATACATAATAGTACCGGTGTAATCGGTGCCATGCTGTAACGGCAGTTGTTGCAAAAACATATGGTAGTTTAGCTCAATTTATACGGATTTTCAATGCGTATAGAAAGGACAAAGGGAAATATTTCGCATATTTTGAAAACCTTCGCCAACTCTAAATACATAAATTTCCGGGATAATCTTTTCGATTTTCTGCAGTGCCGTTTGGCGATTTAAATTACGTCAAAATGTAAATTGTTTATTACGATATTTCAATGGCGGTGACAGTACCTTATGAAATCATTCTGATGTTAAGATATGCATCAACGTGGTCCTGCTGGATAAATTTTTGATAAAAATAACAGAATATCGTGCACATGCAATGCATACAACAGCGACAGCATCTTTGATTGCTTTGATTAAAAAGAACATCGAAGCAAGAGAGGCACAGCAAACAACGGTCTACAACCCCTGTTTCGTTACTCACGCGACGAACGATGACTAATGTTTACGGTGCGCAGTGGAGTTTACTCTCCTTTTTCCATCCGGTTTGGTACTTTTTCGACATCTACTCACCAACATGTACACACACACACACACGCGCGAGCCGTGCTGGCAGGCAAGGGGCGACATTATATCACATTGGCAACAACGTTCAAGTGGGGGTTTGGGAGGCTTATGCTCGAAAACTGGCTTAGTGTGAAGTGCGTGGTTTCATTTAGTGTTTCACTCACTCTCTTCGTGTGCGGTTGTTGGTTGCGCGTTTGGTGTAGACTCTTCGCATGCTTCATCTGCCAGCGGTTATTGGTGGCGTTTATCCATCCCAGTGCCCAGTGCCCCGCCCCACCCTAGCCGTAGGCTGGCCCATCCGCGTCACGGGGAGAGTAATCGGGGTTTGATCGGTGGGTTTGTTTTGTTTATGTTAGTCTAGAAAACGATCACTCGTGCGGTGCTGTGCCATCTTCAGACGAAGATTGTGAATTACTTTGCGTAGCGATGGTGTAGCGAAATCTGTGTCGCATCTCCAGAAGAGACTGGCCGTCGTGAACAACGGAGAGTGTGTCATGCGCAAGGTTGCCCTTGGTGTTGTAGAAAAAGTATTGCTGCTTCACGCGCGGACCTTGATCGCAAATACAATCAATGGCCGGTTCTCTGCTGCTTCGAGTGATTCGAATGATACGATCAATACGATCGGTGTGCTGTTTGTTATTCTCTCCTTTCCAGAGTGCAATCGGTGTGTGAGAGCAGTGAGCAAACGTAGTTAGTTGTCTACCTCGGAAAGCTGCTCGCTTTAAGTGGTTTTGGCGAAGATAGTGTGAAAGATATGTCACGTTTCGAAACCGTTTTCGTACGTTGAGGGCAACTATCGGTGAGGAATCCTTCCCTGCATCGCTAATCCGAACAGGAAGATTCCGAATCAAGCGTTACGGCTGTGTGTGGAGCTTGCGTTACGGCTCGCTCGCTCAAAGTCACTATGGCTCGGGCCGCCACCGTCGGCTGGTTTGCAGTGTGACGTGATCGCGTTTGGCCTTGCCAAAACCTGATCCCGAACCCGTAGCGTCGGCACCGTCGCAAGGGGCGACGCCGGTGCGGTACGCTCTTCCGTGACGCGAGTCAGAAGGCCTACGTCACTTTTGGCTTCCAAGGAGGTAACAAACTGCGCCCAAACCGAACGATTCATCGCTCAGGTTTGTCGCACGGCAATGCTCTCACAATTCATGGATGTGGTATGTTTTTTTTTGTTTTATTACACTGTTCCATTTTGATCTTCGCAATGCAGACAACAGCAGACAATTTGACAGCAGGACAAAAGCAATTCAGAAATGTGCATTTTTATAGCACTTCGAGCCGCGCCTGACACTCATAGATGCGATCATGTTAATAAGCTTAAAGAGGCAAAAAATAAATAACGCACGATCAAAATATAGCACGGGGTTGAACCATTCCCGATGGGTGCGTTTGAAAATAAATCACCAACCGCTGGAGCATTTGCAGATCGTTGTATTTTTTTTTTTGCTCTTTCACCAACTGCAATTTGTTTTGACAGAGAATTTCAGGGGCGTTCTCAGGTCATGGCGAGTTGACCCTAATCGGTGTGATTCACGTTAAGGTTGGGTATGGTGGTATTTTTAGTAATCGTGAAACAGTGCGACCTATCTAAATTTAGAACTAATCCCTTCTTTATCATATCAACCATTGGCCCAGTCGCGGCAGGCTACCGCCCAAATGTTCTGTCTCCATTCGATCCGATCCGATCCGGTGTTTGGCATGATGATGATGATGATGATGATGTTTTTTTCCTCCACGGACACGGACATCAGCCACGGTCGATCGTACGAGCTCCGATTGCGTCGTGCGTGACAGGAACGCACTTCGATTGGCGCTCTTAGCCGCAGATAGCGTACAGACGATGCCTTATAAAGTGCCAACGCCTCCCATGTTTTGTGCCAATTTTGGACTAGACGGTTATTGATTCGCTTCGGACCACTGAGAACAGAACCAACCGACCAACGGACGCGCGCAATCGTGTGGTGCGCGTGAAAGCAAAACCACGCAGACGGTGGACGTAAGCCGCGCACCACGGCGTTTCGGCTGTTTAGCATTCGCGGCAAACGAGCTGACCGCCAAACAAACCGAGCGGTTGGTGATTTCAACCACCACGAACCACGCTCGTTTCCTTCCCTTTGAAGCGTTTTGGCGCTCTGCGCAGTGCTGAGCATACTCCCACTCGGTGTAACGAAACACACACGCGCTGTCCAAAGATGCTGGGTGGTGTGTGGTATTTACGGCTTTAGGCTGTTTCCAAGCGAATTTCGAAAATCCCAACGAGCGGGTACGGGAAGAGCACAGAACGAAAAATCTTAAAAATTATGACCGCGCCAAAGGTAACCTTACAATTCGGGGCGAGTTTTATTTTTGGAAATCGTTCATTCATTCGCACACAAGTCTGCACACACGCGGGCAAATGACCGGTGCTGGTGTTTGTGGAATCGCGTGTTAGTAGTACCGGTGCTGTACGACCGTTGTCGGAACGCACGAGTCGTGGTAATGGTAGCAGGCCAATGCGTAACTAGGCAAAGAATCTTAGAATCGTAATAACGAGACACGGCGATCCACCTTCCTATTCCAGTGGTGCAGTGAAAGACATGTTTTAAAATATCTAAAATAATCGAAAATCGGTCGTTAAGGAATGGTTAATGAGTGGGGATGATGGTTATAAGCGAATAAAAACGATCCACTAGACGGCGTTTGCAGCTGTAGCGTATGCCGTCATTTTTATGACCCCTAACCGCATCACAGGCAGACAGGTGGTGTCATGATTATGTTTGCAAACGTTTTATTTTCTTGAAAACATCATGTAAGGGAGTGAATAGTTTAGAAATTTCTGTTACAAAGCTAAGCAGAATGTTGCGGACAGGGAAGGTGTATTTATTGATGGCAATTTTAGTGGTAAACCACAGTGAAATCGTCGATTCAGTGTGTGATCATTTGGAATAATACAAATGTTCCATCAATCTGAATAGAACGAGTGATAAAGCGTTTTGGCTTAATCTACCCGTTGATAAACGGTACAAATAGAATTCGCTGTGCTACTTTTCAAAGATCAATATCTGTGCGTAGGAAATAAATGGAATGCATAATCCTTTCATTTACGTTATTATAGTTTAACGAACTTATTTTTATCTATTTATTGTAGGTAGGAATGTTATAATTTTGTCAAGAACACAACATTATCCATTAGTCATCTTTTGCGAACATGTTCAATAAAGTCGAACGAAGACATAACGCAGGATCATTACTAAAGCGTGATAGGCATGAACTGTTCCAACTGTATCAGAGTCAGATAAAAGGGTTTATTTTTTTATTTGCATTTGCTAAATTAACACTGATATATTAAAATTGGTAGTTTTTATATTGTGAAAAAAATGCTAATTTTTTAACACGACGTAACCTTATGCACTTATTGTTTTAACCCATTTTTGGATGCAATAATTTTTAAACCTACTTTAATGTATTCTTCACATGAACGCCACCGCCCGGCACGAGAGATGCAAACGCTCCGTTCGCTTTTGGTAAGGGCGGTATTGTAAGCCACGTAGGACATTGTGTGTAAAATATGCATTCTTGACAGCCTTGACCCGGATGTGCTTTCCTTCTTCTCACCCCAAGCACATTGAAACACATCGCGTGAACGGCGTGCAACCGCCGTCGGATCGGGGATTGGTTTTGTTTTTAAAATTTTGTGTGAAATCATATTAAAACACTTTTGTTTTTCAATAAAGTGGAACAATGGTTTATGAAAAGTTTTCAGTATAATAAAATAGGAGTTAAAAACTGTAAAAAGTGTACTGCTCGTTTTCAACTTAGGTTAGCACCAAATAGCTAGTTAAGCTTCTTTTACAGTTTCAATCTAAGTTGGCGAATTATAAACCAGATTTGACTATTTGGACGTCAAGTGCGACGTTGTCTTATTTTTTACGTTATAGCAAGCTCAAGTAAATCGGATTGAGTGTACCAAAATAATGTTTTGATTGCTGATTATATTTTGTTTCTGCTACCAAGTGCTGCTTTCACTACTCTTCAGCTGCATTAAAGCTTTGATGTGTCAGATGTGTGTGTGTGTTTGTTTGACACGAAGCACATTTTATAAATTCGACATTGAATTTCGGTGTCCGCCAGGCGGCGTCCTCGGGGGCGCGGATTCCATGTCCGAATGTTGCAGTTGACATATGTTAACATAATACGCAGCAATAATGATGGCTCTATCTCGCCTTGGTACGATAATTGGTGTTACAAATGTTGCGTGTCGTAGAGCAGTAATTTTTATTATGTATCATAGTTTAGCCAAGTACGTGTTGAAGCGCGCACGTGATCGACGGCACGTGTGTGCATGTTAGGAGATAGTAATCTGTAAGTGGTCAAATCACGAAAGATAGCATGGAGTATGTGGTGTATGCAAAAGGCTAAGCGAAAGGCTAGTTCGGAGGTTGTCAGGTTGTTATGTTTAACCTTTAGTTCAGACGAGATTGAATTATTATGATTTCCTTAGTCTGTTATTTATTAAATCTTAAACATAATATGACAGTCAACAAACTCGTTTGGTTATGGTTTATGGTGAGTTTTATTTATGAAATTGGAACCGATCTATTTTTTGTTGAATGTGAGATTTGTGAGATTTTAGGCTTGTTTGGCGATAAGCAATGATGGATATCAGTAGCAATGAATTATTAGTTAGTATTATTAGTATCATTAGTGTGCTTGCTTAAGTGTGTGTTTCTACAGATAGTGCGAGTTCATTTTAAATTTTGATTGGAACCAGCGAATATCTCAACAGATTTTTCGGGGCGATTTTTAACTTTATCCATGCCAATGGAAACGGGATGGCTTACTTAGATGGATATGGTTGGAAACGTTTTATTGATTGACAATGTATCATGTGCATGTGCTCTATTTGGGTTTATATATTCGGATTGTAAAATTGAAAAGGGAATTTATCACTTTGATATAGAGATAACAAAATGTGGCTTTTGATATCATGTGTTCAATTTCTTATCATGAAATAAAGTAAATAAATGTGACAATGTATCGAAAATAAAAAATAGTTATATCTCCTTCACCAACAAACTTTAGAATGCTCATCGCTTGTTCACGGAGTGAAACTACAGAAACAGCATCAATAAATGTTCAATGACACAAAAAACAATTTGTGCAATATTTCATGCTACGTACGGTAAAATATTAACGACTATGCATGCATCATGCATATAAATATCGTGTTGGGATAGGAACGCTAATATGGCGGTTTATTGATTCTGCTTCCGTTCCACACGGTCAATAAGCATGTGAAATATAATTGTGAATACTCAAACGTACGTTGCTGTGCAGTTACTGTTTCTTTCCCTGGTATGCAGATGGCATGACTGGCAGAGTTCGTGCTGATGCTAAATCGCTTCCCATTGCAACGGCGGGAAGCAATGCAACCCGAGCTAATATCATCCGTAAAATTTACTGAAAGTACAACCGATTCGCTCGTAATGGAAGACACTTGAGCGAGTGGAAATGGACAAAAGAAATGGAATCGCACACCATACACAAACACCGGAATAACAACAAAAAAAAACTGCACCATGGATAAAGCGCAGATCGGACGCTAAAGCGAAACTGGGGTAGCATTTGCTGCCAACGGTTGTGAGAACGGCAGTCAAATTGTGCGATGTTTTTCGTACCGTAACGTCACGGATGGATTAACCTTTGGTGGAAGTGAGAACGGATAAGTGGTCCAGTACGTTTTGCAGGATTGCTTACAGTACTTTTTCAAACAATGGCCGTACACTCTATCTCTCGTTCCGAAGTGCACACACGCGGTTTAGCATGGCCAGGATCATGGAGCATCGAATTTTTTTCCTCACCATCATCCTACTGTCTCGTTTCTGAAAGCGAACGACTAAAACGATACTGCAACGGAGCGCCTGTAAATGTTACAGCAAAATTGATTTTAAATGTGCTGTATGACTGTGTGTACGTACAATTATTGAAAATATTATACAATGAAACACTATTAACTATGAAACATTATACAATGTTTTAATTTAAATTAATTTGTTGCTCTTTTAAAATAGCTTCACAACTATAATTTTCATTACGTGACTTTATGTTAGCACAAAAACTATTGGCATTGGCAAAAAGACAAACCACGAACAAAAACGACCATTTTGCTGTCCACATTAGTCATACCTGGTCGTTAGATCATCAATAATAATCAATCAATTTCGAAGGATTAGCTTCATGCCTATAAACGGAAGGTAAACGCTTGTTGCTAGGACAAGCGCACGAAAAAGAGTTAAGCAAAATGGTACAAACTATTATAACCAAAAAAAACAGCAACAACTTGTGTTATTAAATTTTTATCACACGAATTTCGTTCGCTTTCATGGTGCCAATTAAGTCAAATGACGAATCCATCGACTGCGAAGAAAGCAATCCGAAAAACGTGATACTACGCGACTAATTGATTGATGGCGTAATTAATAAGTTATACCCACATCGATTGTCTTGCTCCGTTCGGGTAGTTTATGTAGCGTGATTTTTTTTTGTCGGTTTGTATATCAACTGTCAATGATGAGAATGAAGAAAAAAAACTCTCTGTACTGTATCAGATTCCGTGAGAAATGCTGCTAAAATTATATAGCATAATGATAGACCACAGCAATTAAAAGTTTCTACAGCGCAGAAGGTGTAAAATTAATATCAAATTATGTCACATCTCCATGACGGGCCTCCACCGAGGCATGCTGCCGGGTGCGCACTAGCAGGGCTTGAAATGGGTAGGACCTGATTTTTCTAGTGTGTGACTGCCCAGCTGTCAGCCGTGTCTGTCACTGCATGATGTTGGGCCCGCAGTAACCCAGAGCCCAGAGCCCAGAGCCCGGAGAAACCCATAAGACGATGCAACAAATTGTCCGCTGATCAGATTTGTTTGCACAACTGTTTAAGCCGGCCAGGGGCGGATCGGACGGAGTTAGCACAGATATGCTTGTTTGCTGCAACATGCCATCGATCATTAAAGGGATTGCATTGCATTGCACACGAGTGTAGTGCACGAGTTGCCGGATGGTTCGACCTTAGTGCGACTGCATCGAAAAGGTGCGTCGGTATGCAGCGGCCAGGGCCCTTTTTGCTAATTGATATGTATTCTCACTTGTAGTGCGGTCTAGCGATTGCGATCAGTGTTTGCCCATTTCTTCGTTTGCTTATTCGCTTATGCTATGCGCTGGTTCGGACGCGAGGCGATATGATGGTCCGTGCGTTTTTGGACCGGAGACTAGGCTAGGATGATGAAGGGCGGCTCGGTGCCGCTGTGCAACACGACGGGTTGGTGAACGAGTTTTGGGCCTGCGCGCAAGCGTTACGTTCCGTTCGTGGCCCGGCTGCGTCGAGATCGTGGCAGCACAGAGGCCAGGGTGACCGGCGATGCGATACTAAAAATTCCGCTACCATTTATGGTCAGCATCTTCACAATCGATTTTGTGTCAAACAGCGCATTTCGCATACATACATGCACAAACACATGATAATTGCATGTAGATATGTTCCACACTTATGCGTGTGCCGCCGCCGCCGCCGCCGCCGCCAGACCGTGCGCCAACCATAGTGATCAAATCCGGCGATCGGTTCGGCTTGTACTAGCATCTTCGTGCTGCTAGACCGGGAGTCATAGGCGAATGGTGGAGGGCAGGGGGCACGGGTAGGGCAGGAAAACGGGTCTCCCCGAAATGGCGAGACATGCAGTCATGCTGTTCGATCGCCCTGAACCGATCTGGCAGTGTACGCTCTCGCGTTCCGTCGCGTTCCAGTTGCTGTAAAAGTGGCAGGGCATATCATGATCATGAAGGTGGCGTGGGGAAACATTCGGTGCTCGGAGTACGCTTCGTTTTTGGGGAGGTGTGATTGGTTTCCTTTTAGGGGAAAACCGACCCGAAAGAAGTGTAGAAGTGTTTCAGCCGGCTTTGGGACTGTCTGTGTGTACGCGGTTCGGGCGCTTCCAGTCGCGACGAAATGGCAGCTTGTCGGCCTTTAGGCTGGGTGATGGTGGATGTGTTTTTTTTTGTGTTGCTCTCTTCATAAAGGCTGTTTTAGTAGATGATCTTCAATTATTGCCTTTCCCGAGGGTTGATATGCGCTCTTGACCGGTTGTCGCGGCTGGTGGTGATGAAATAATGTTGATAATTGGCGTGTTTGTAGACATATAAAGCGATAAAAATCTGCATAATTGCAGTTTGCCAGAATGCGGTGTGATTCGGCGTTGACGGCGATTGGAAGGTTAATTCAAATAAAGCTGTCTTTATTTACAATGTTTGCTATATCTGTACGGTTGATGGACCTATAGCTGTTGCTAGTAAGTGCCTCGGTTCACTTTCTAATCCTGGCGAGTTCTAGTTTGATTATTTGCGCTTTAAAGGGCTGCAAAACTGATGGATAGGTGAAGAAAAAAGGATGTATACAATTACAATTGTTTGTTGTTGCTAAAGCACCGAGAAGAAATCCTTTCTCGAACAACACCATCTTCTTTCAGGGGTTTCTTTGAGTGTTATTAATTTTGACGTAGACAAATGTTTTTGCAAACTTTCTATGTTTTAAATGTTTTGTTATTTACATTTCAGGATTTCGTCTACTAGTTAATATTTTTTTCAATCAATAAAAGCGATCTATCTATTTTTAAAGTATATTTTTTCAGTATCATCCCAAGAGATTGATCTGAGAGTAAAAGACAAATTTTATGTAATAAAAATATGAAAATTATATTTTATTCTGATTCATGGCGTTTAAATAGCATATTTTATAGTTATCTATCGTTATTTTAATTAGCAGACTGATTGAGCCTGCCAGTCAGTTGCTTTCGGTTGTTAAACCCTTAAATTTATTAATTTTCTTAATCTTCCTCTCTTTGGCGTAACGACCTAAATCATGACTGCCGTTCCACCGGTTTACTAGAGGGATTTTACTACCATACCTGGTTAGTCACTCACTGCTAGGGGCAGATGGTCCGAATGGGATTATGGTATCGGTCCTGTCGTGTGAAAGGCCGGTACCACTACCAACACACCACCGTGCCGAATTTTCGCAAGAAAGTATATAAAACTTTAAGAAAGTATTATGAATCTTATCGAATGATATAAACATTGACTAACAATTTACTGCCTGTGCCATTTGTTATTATACACAGAAAGCCAAATAATTTCTGACTTATTATATTTCTGAGGCAGCGATTATTTTTACCAACATTTTGTTATGATAAAGTTTGGCTTGCGAAAATATATCACCAAAATATATCATCAGGCAATCGCCTTCGTAACGTGGCGCCATCTTTTATTGGGTTACCAAACTACAGAGATGGCATGAAGGCAGTTTCGTTTGCAGGAAGTCACATTTGAATGTTTGAATGTCTTCTTATTGGCTACAATAACTTTGTTTAAATCAGCACAATAAATCCATTTTCTTTTCAATTTATTTTGTAAGGTACAAATTCGCTTTATTGCAACCTTGACAGATTCAATAGTTACAATCGTTAACCTTGCTAATAGCTTGTCTTTGTAACCTTGCGTTGTCCATATGTGGCAGCGTTTCAATTATGTTTTATACGTGAATTATCATTGTTTTGTTGGGTGACTCGTTCAAATATAAATCATCATTGTTTTTTCTATGATAAATAAGCTACGCAATTTAATCGTTGAATTACAATGTATCGACAATTCAATGTGTGATTCCCATTTCGATGACATTCGTGAGAATGGGGTTGCAACGTTAGGTGGTTGATAGAAAAAAGCTTTGCTTATAGACACGAAACAGAGCAAAGGCAAGCGGGATGCCTTGGTTTAATTAACAAGTTCCAACTAGTCCGCACTACTTGCAGCAATCAAAATTCTCTCGCGAATAGCTTAGTGACCCTTTCTGGGATGCGAGCCACGTATCGATATGAAACTTGTTTCTCTAAATTTACCACGACGGCTGACACGTTCGCCGGACGTAGTAAAAAATCGTGAAACAAAAAAAATAAACTACACAACAAAAACCTGCGCTACGAAGAAATTGCGTTGACCGGCAACGGGCAGCATACTTATATGGAAGCATGTATTGGATTATCATTCATATCTAATGACTGATATGGTAAAGGCAACTCGTCACCCCTTTTTGCTGAAACAGTGCCGTATGGCCAATAACTTATGACATATTGCCGAGCAAACTACATCGGGACAGACGACGGAGTGAGCGGTTGAACGCGGGAAAATAGACGGGCCTTGCTCTGCCCGTCGGCACAATGGTCATCACGGCTTCGATTATGGTACGAAAGCAACCACGGGTGGTGTAAAATCAAATTTACACTTTTCGCAAGATTAATGCTTAATCATCGGAAGGGAGACGTTTATCAATTGCCGCTGTTTCAATCACACGCAAACAGGTGGGACAAACTGGAACAAATTGCTCACCAAAATTGAGACACAACGGTTTCGGAACCGGTGGAACCCTTTCCCCGAATGGTGAGAAAGCGAAATTAATATTTAAAAAACTTACTAATAGAAGGATACATATTCAATATGTGATGACAAGTCGAGACAAAACCTTCGCCTTCTGTTGTACGGTGGCCGTATGACAATGTAAATATCCTTTTGAAAAAGATTGTACGTCTGCGATTAAAAACAAGGTGAGACATACGGGCCAAAGCTGGGTGGACAATAAAAACAAACAAGACAGTACTCGTATTTTCCAGAGATGAACGTTTTGTCTTGATCTTGAACCTGATGCACCGTCCGGGGAAGAAACCATGGAGACGCTGTGGCGCTAGTTGAACCAATCGAGAGGAATCAAATTGCTTTTCACCTCAATCTGCACTCTGCAAATCAGGGTCGGAACGTATTTTGTGCAACATTTACCATGAACCACCGCGCGCCCGGAGCTGGAGGTGCGAACAATCTGAGCTGCGAGTTGGATGAACAGTTTCGAGGGTGACTGGGGTGACACTGAAAATCGGCTGTTGCTCGTCGAGAACGGTTGGTTTCTGTGTCGGAGGTATTGTCATTTCACACACACACACACATACACACACTTCACGGCGGCAAGGTTGACGTGTTTGGAAAGAATCAGCAGCGCACGTTAATGCCATCGACACATCTTTGTAACATGCGCAGAGAGCTACAGAGCCGCACGGTCAGTGTGAAATAGCACACCTTTTAGGTGGTAGTATTTTAGTACATCCGATCCGACGTGATCTGTGTAAGGGGCGAGATGTGGTAGTGCAATCCGATGCGGATGTGATGCGAAAGTCTGTTTATAACGATGCGATCCATACACATCCCGTTTCTTTTCTCTGCCCGTCAAGGGTACTTCATTACACTTGTACAACTCCAGCTAGAAGTCGAAAGTACCTGCACCTTTGTTGGCTTAACAATGCGAAACGGATTTAAAATAGTGTTCCATCGAAAAACGGACCGTCACACACTATTTGGCTGCGAGCGGGACACGTGCTGGATGCTGTGGTTTTAAGTGAAAGTGTTAAACGGTGTGAGCACTGGAGCATAGTTAATAGGAGCAGCGGTGTTTGTGAAAAGAGTTCAAAACGCGACACAATACTTTAAGTAATTTTTGCAATTTATTCACATATTGTTTAAGCCATTGTTAAATTTGTGATAGTTTATGGTTTTGTTATCCTGTAGCAAATGTTTATATTGTGTATGGTTAGCTACAATTCTCTATTGTGATGTTACTGATAGATTTTTTTTCAACATTTCTTTTCGTTACAGTTTGCTTCTCAACTCGTTGTAAATAGTTGCTGCAAGCCTGAGTGCGTTTTCTCACCTGCTTTATGTTGAACCAAACGGACAACGAAACGATCCTGCTTGCCTGAGTATCGTTGTGGCAGCTGTCGCGCTGTAATTTAATCTTTCCGACCGAGACAATCGGTTCAAAATAGGTGCCATGGGGAAAGACTACTACAAAACCCTCGGTATCCCGAAGGGGTCCACGGAGGAGGACATCAAAAAGGCGTATCGAAAGCTGGCGCTGAAGTACCATCCGGATAAAAACAAATCTCCCGGAGCGGAGGAAAAGTTCAAGGAGGTGGCCGAAGCGTACGAAGTGTTGTCAGATAAAAAGAAACGTGAACTGTACGATAAGTTCGGTGAAGACGGATTAAAAGGACGTGAGTATTTTAAGCGCACGGCAAATTAGAATAAACACGCTAACGTTCCGCTTTCGTTCGGTCCCCGATTTTGCAGGAGCTTCCAATGGTACTTCGAACTCTTCGCAGAACTTCAGCTATGAATTCCACGGCGATCCAAGAGCAACTTTCGCACAGTTTTTCGGCTCGAACAACCCGTTCGGATCATTTTTCGATATGCATAACGATAGTTTATTTAACAGCAGTATTTTCAACGACGATGATTTCTTCACACCCTTCAGTGGTTTAGGCAACAGACATGGGCTAGGTGGTGCCTTCCGGTAAGATAGATCGCGTGGTCGCAGTGTCGACCGGACTGGTAGAATATAAATCGTTCTTTTTCTTTTACTTCCAGATCACACTCGTTCAATGTTCACTCGCCGCTCAAAAAGGAGAAAGTGCAGGATCCTCCAATTGAGCACGATCTGTACGTAACGCTAGAGGAGATATATCATGGCTGTGTGAAAAAGATGAAGATTTCACGCCGCGTGCTGCAACCAGACGGTACGTCGAAAAAGGAGGACAAATGTGTGAGCATAACCATAAAGCCCGGCTGGAAGTCTGGCACGAAGGTAACGTTCCAGAAGGAGGGCGATCAGACGAAGGGCAAAATACCTGCTGACATTGTGTTTATTATACGCGACAAACCGCACGTCTGGTTCCGCCGCGAGGGAAGCGATCTTCGGTACACGGCACGGTTGACGTTAAAACAGGTACGAGTAACTATTGCTGCACGATTGCGTTGCCAATTTAGAACCATTTTCCTACGTTTCGTTCACGCTCTGCGAGTCTCTTTTTAGGCTCTCTGTGGGGTGATTTTCGAGGTACCCACGATGACCGGCGAAAAGCTGCGCATTAGTACAAAGCAGGAAATCATCAAACCCAACACGGTGAAACGCATACAAGGCTACGGGCTACCGTTCCCGAAGGAACCGTCACGAAAGGGTGACCTTCTGGTAGCGTTCGACATCAAGTTCCCGGACAAGCTCAGTTCATCGGAAAAAGAAATGCTTAACAATATGTTACCCAACTCGTAGTGCTGTGCAGGCCGCTAATAGTGACGTATCTTACAGTAATGTTTTACTTATTTGTTGTCCCTTCCTTCCTGCTGCAGATGTATATAGACTATATTTGCAGCGTTCGCACTAGCCTGGAGAATGCGACGTGTGTGCGATATAGGGCGCATTCGAAGCAATACATCATTTGTACATAGTGCCATCTGTTATGTGAGCAAACTGTATTCGTTTCCTTTCATTGCCACACCACTGATTAGGAATTGAATTTGCCGAAGGAAACAGCTGTACAGTTGTGGGTTAAAACAACGCGCTCCGCTACTCTCGATCGGTCACTCGATGAAATTACTCGCTGCAAGTTTCGCTACTAGATCCTTCTCACCGCTAACGCTTTCAGTATATGGAAATTATTGCAAAAAGCAATATAATCAAACCAACCAACTTTTCCTAAATGATTACACACTCGGATGCTTCTTACAATCGGCTGCGTGAGAGTCGTTTCTTTAGTCTCTACCAGCGCAATGTGACTGTGCATTGGGTCAGGGCTTTGTTTTGAATTTGGATATTTGGATAGAAAAAGAAAAACGAATTGAAAAGCCTGTTGAAAGAATCATGTTGATGCTTTAACAATGCGTGCGCAAAAGTGCGCTAGTGAAGAACTTCGAGGCGTATTTTTATCCCCCAATTGCGACTAATGTAACATTCACCTGTAAACTGTAGGCATTCAGGAGGAGAACTAATTTATGAATATATAAACTCGCGCCATGAATCATAAACAAAATAAAAGCATACAAGTATTTTCATTTCTGTTTTTTTTTCACAAACCCGCATTCTAATTGAAAAGATGGTGCTTTTTCCTCACACGAGTCATCAAACACATTCGCTTTACTTTGTGTGTTAAGCTATGAAAAGGTTTTTATTACAAAAAAAAAAATTACGATTGGACGCAAAGGGGTTTATGTGACACGTTTAGCTTTGACCACCAAACGGGCATAAGGTGTAAACGGGACGGGAGATGGACTGGATTAGTAACTGGCCAGCTTAGACGCCCGTCTGCTCACGAATCCAGTTGCGGAAATGAGTCGTGCGCACGTAGCCAGAGGGAAGGCCAGCTTCACAGCCTACGGCAGCGACGAACGAGACCACACCGATCTGCACGGACTGGCCGTTCTCGGTGACAGTCAGCGGGCCACCGGAGTCACCGTTGCACGTACCCTGGTTCGGGCTGTCGCGACCGAGCGCGCATACGGTGGAGTCGATAATCGTGGCAGCACCGTACACACCCATGCACTGAATGTTGGAGATGATGTTCAAGTGCACGAAGTTGAGCGTCGTGGAGATACCGGCAACGGAGTCGCTGATGCGTCCGAATCCAGACACGGTCGCCTCACGATCCAGGAACGTTTCGGCGAGGTTGGCTTCCGGCAGAGAGACGACCTGGATGTTACCACCCAGCGGCACCGGCTGGCTCAAGCGGATCAGACCGATGTCGTTGTTCAGGTTGCTTGGGTTGTAGGCCGGGTGGATGATGATCAAGTCGGAGGTGCGCACGGTACCCTCGTTGATGTTGTTCGTTCCAACGCGGACGGTGAACTGGATGACTCCCACCTGACAGTGAGCCGCAGTCAGGACCCACAGGTCGGAGATCAAGGAACCACCGCATGCCAGATTACCACCAGCGGTCTGGCCAGACAGGAATGCCTGATACGGGAACTGACCAGGACCTGCCGGAAAGCCGTTGACGATACGGGCGCTACGTTGAGCGTCACGCAACGGAACGACCGATTGGAAACCGATCTCCCGAGCCTATCATCGACATGGAAGGAGAGTTGAAATATTAGTTCGATTCACACGTGTTGCTGCTTCGGAACCTCTCGAACACACGAACACACATTTACCTGGGCCGCAGCCAAGCAAGCCAAAACGACAGCAATGAACAGTTTCATGATTAGCACAGACCACTACGGGTAGTTGAGTAGCAGTGCCACCGGGTCCCTGACTTTATATAGAAACCGTCCGTCAAGTGCTTTAAAGATTGCACAGAATTATACGCTCCGATACGCGAGCTGAGCGATATCGATTTGATATCACGGTGAAATGTGTGATGCTTTATTTGCCAGATAAGATATTAAACCCCCGTAAAGCGACCTCTGCGTACATCTATCGTTGTCTGTGCCTTGCTGGCCCTGCTATTTTCGGGGTATTTCGTCTAAGGTCTAAACTCTTATCGTCTTAACAATTCATTGAACGGTCTATAAAACCATCAGCGGCGGGAAAACACACCAGCGCGGATGATTTAATACGGATTACGGAGAATGATGTGTACAATTTGAACGTAACCGAATTATCGGGGACGGAAGCTGCAAGGGCATGCGTCAGAATTGGGTAGACGGGGTAAAAAACCTTTGAAAAATTTAATCAGTGTTGGGGTTTTTGTTTTCGGGTCCAACCGATAAGATACGAATATCGTTTTAAAGTATTTGCAGTAGCATGGAAGAGGCTATTATTGTGCAAAACAACGTTGCGGCATGAATAGCGAAAATTGTTGCTCGAAGATCGTTACCCGTAGTGAATGCATCCCATAATTTGTAAGATTTTGCAACGTCGATGGGCGGACAAGCGAAGTAGTCACGGTTGTTTGCAAAAAAGCATTTGCAGATGGGATTTGGCCGATATAACCTGATAAGTAAGTATGTAGGTAAGTAAGGCCGGAAGAAAGGTTACTTGAAGTATACAGTTTGTTTGCTACTGCATCGTTAAGTGAGGTCGTGGTAGTGATCACGTCAATTTGATGTGCTTGTGAAGGAACCGGATCAAAATTCCGTTTGAATACTTGCATGATACGATGGTATGGTCAAATAAGTAAGTGACGTAGGGACTGATAGAAATAAAGAAGCTTTCGTGAATGTAAAACTGAACCTATGGATGAAATGTTCGCAGAACGTAGTCAAAGAAGTATACTACTAGATAACCACGATTAAGCTTAGTTCCAGTATTTATGAAGTCTTTAAGTTAAGCTCCAGTCTTTATGAAGTCTTCTGTTTTCAAATAGAGCTTTTATTGTTATATGAACATATAAGTGATGATAATTTCTGATTCGAAGTGAGTGCTTTTCTGTGTGTTGGAAAAGTAAATTAATGTTGCATCTTGGCACTTCTAAACGTTCTTCAGTATGTCTTTTCTCACTTTAGATATAAATGATCTAATGTAGGAATGCTATGTTACGGTCATAATGGCAAATATTTACAACATTTTTACTGGTATAGGTGATTAGTCACTTATCGCTAGGTTGAGACGGTTCTGATCCGAATGTGACCCCGGAATTATCTCCCATCAAGAACCTTCATGCTGAAGAGATTGCGTTGGCTGGATTAAGAGGAGCATGACCTAACGGAGATAGAACGTCACCGCCGATGGATGAATGTCATGTATCGCGCAACCTCGAGAACGATTGATTGGTCAACCGTGTTTGTATAAAATGTTTAACTGTGATCAGAGTAGATGAGGAAAGAGAGAATGAAAGTGGCAGAGATAGATAGAGCGAAAGAAAAGAAAGAGATAGAGGAGAGATAGAAACAGTGAAAAAGAGAGGAGAGATAGAAACATTGCCGGACCTTGATACAGCGTAACTGGGATGAAATATTTTCAACGCATCCTTGGATTGAAAATGGACTAATATTGAGTAATGGTCCGTGTGAATGTTGTAACAACATTCTTATGATTTTTAATATCGCGAGATAATGAATTGTAGCCTTTATTATCTTACTATTACGTTTCACTGCGTTTGTACGACCCAATAGGAACAAGTGTGTTTAGTATTTTTATTGTTTTTTGGTTTTTCTGCTCACGATTGCACCAGAAACGCAGCCCCTGGGCAATTATTGATTTTTCTTACGTTTTCTTCTACCCTCGAAAAACAAAACCCGGTCGATACGTTTGGAAAGTGGATCCGGGTGCTCCGTGGAATCAAGCCTCCCACCGAGAGGCTTGGGACTAGAACATTGAAAAATGTATAATTTATGCCAATCTCATGCTTTTTTTTCTGCTGAAACAATCTCTTTTCCCGGCCCTGAGGTGAACCCTCCCTCGGTCGGGTGGGGTAGATATCGAAAGGAATATAAAGATCTTGCGCCCTCCGTTCGGTCTGTTGCGCCGTCGGTGGCTGTATGCAAGCTCGAGATTGCGGGAATAAAAATAAAATAGAATTGGAGAAAACGCAGGGGTGGCTGGATCGAGGAAACTTATTCGCCGGGGGGTGGCGGTGGAGAGTGCGGAGCAAAGGCGAATTCTTGTTCAAGTCGTAGCTCTCATGTATTATGCATTAATTTGTAAAAGTGGGAGAAAGAATGAGGGAAATATTGAGTTGGTGACGGGATTTTTATTGAATTTCGGTGTCGATCCGCGACCAAAGAGCAGGTCGAGAGGGGCCAGCGTATGTTTGATGCATCCTGGCAGTGTTCGCTGGAGATTCGTTGGCCGTTGGTGGAAGTAGCGCACGGTCGAAGTCGGGGAGCATTTCTCGATTGCACATCCGTCGCAGATGAGCGAATGCAGTGGAAAAGAAATAAATCCATCGCGTATTGGGCGGTTGAAGGGAAATACTAGCATGATTTAACAATACTTTTTTTGATGAAATACCGACTGGTTGCTAAAAATAATGTATGCATGGCAAAAATCGAATATATGCTCGAATGTTATGTGAAGAGAAATAACTTTGACGATTCGGAAGCGTTACTCAGTGTGCGCTAGAAGACAATTTCCAAGACTTTTTCCCGTAATAATCAACGGAATGCTCCCGTCACAATGCGTCAGTGTGCTTAATATATACCGCTTATGGTTCCAGCCTAGTTCTGCAGTCCCCAATTCATACAGCGAGCGAGAGCGGGCGAGCGATCTATTTACGTTTATTCCATTATATCCGGTCCGTTTCGGCTTTATGGCTTCTTACCTTCGGTCGGTCCGTCCGCGTCTCGGTTTGCTTACTTTTGATTTGATAAGTGGCTTGTGATATATATTCATTACACATTAATTTGAATGACAATTTAGACGTTTTCGTCTCCGTAGGGTTCATTTTCCTTCCGGAGGGGAAAAGTGTCCCACAAGCGCATGGGCTTGGACACCGTGAGGGACGCACCGTTTTCCACCCACCGAATAATAGCGTTACTGATTTCGGTCGGGGACAAGTGTGTATCGTGGAAGGACTTGTAATGGATAATTGCAAGGAAAGGTTGACACTCGAGCGAAGTGGTTCCTGCTGTTGCGTGTTTTCAACATTTGCTGTGCGTGTCTAAGTGGAAGTGGACAATACGTTATAAAATGCGTTTCATAATACAATTCGATCAAATCAATTGATTACACTGGAGCATAAATTCTCCCATCGTGTGTCGCTGTATGCAAGCAGCCTTGCTTTAGTACAAACTTGGTCATGCATTCCGGTGTAGTACCCATCCATTTCCTGTAAACCTCAAAAGAAGTGAGCAAAAGGGTGTACCGTATCTTCGCCGAGTGTAGCTGTCCCGCTGAGTTCTCTCGAGAATCGGTAGTGATTTGAAATAGGATTCGACAGGTTCAGCCCGTTTCGAAAATCTTGCAAAAATCATGGCAAGCCGCCCATCATCATACACGTCCGCACAATAAGGCGGACCGGGGCAGGAAAGGGATCATCGATATCGCATCCGTTGTAAAAGTACATTTGATTTTGATTTCGAGCCACATCCTGCGCGATACTTAAAATTCACCAAGTGCCGCCTGTGCTGCGTCTTGTTAGGGAAGCATGTTTGGGTCTCAAGCTTTTTGGTGCAAAAGAATATGCTAACACGCCGCTATCCTACCGCTAACAGCGTCATAAAAATGACTTTGGGCAGCAGGCGGTAGCGACGAGGGTCGTGCGGGGGCCGGGGTGGGGGGGGGGGTGAGGTATGCTATAAAGAGAAAAAAATATGAATTCGATCAGACACTAAGCGCCGGTCGGGATAGCGTGGCTGCCTTTTTCGCAGCTGCCAATCGGAGGCGACAGGAAAATGCGGGAAAAGCGAATGCCTTTGCACATCCCCCTTTTTTTCTTCCCGGGCGAAACAAGAAGAAGCTACTACACGCTCGGGTGAAAAGGTATTGGTAGCCGCCCGCTGATGACAACGGTAATAATATCTTACCGAAGCGGTGCGGCCCGCACAAAAAAAAGGGCAATGGAGGACACATCGACAGAACGATAAAACTTATGGCCAAAACGTGGATGAATGCAAATGACTGCAGATTTCTGGGAAACCTGGGATCAACCGTTCAACCAGCTTTTCCTTCTTAAAGATGGGAGTTTCTTGTGTTTTTTTTTGCCCGGGCGAACGGATGATCTTTGTGGATTCTACGAGCACGAGGGTGTTAAAATATGACGACGCTTACACCGTACCCGATGGCTGCCTGCCATCACGGTGCCTGGGTAGCTAGATAATAGAAGGTAATTTAGAAACAAGCTCGTCTGCAGAATGTTCCAAACGTAATGCTGGTGACGAGTGTGCTTTAATGTACAGGAAGCGGGAAAAGAAACTGCTTTCGCACGGTAGGTTCTAATCTTGATTGAACGTTTCTCGCAAAGAGGAATACAATTTGCGATGAGGGTGTTGATAATAGGTTTTTTTTTTAAGCTAAAATCGATATACAAGTGAAAATCTTTTAACTATTTTTTAAATCCGTGACATTTCACGGTTTGGTGGAAGGTAGTGCTGAAATTGTACATATTTTTTGAATATCAATTATAGTATATTTAAGCCCAGCAATAATTCTTTAAGGACCAAGATTTAATAAACTTAGTGTGTCGATTTCGCAAATTCAGTGATTTAGTAAACAGTAAATGCTAACAATGATCCACCTAAGCTAGTCCAGCGTATTGCTGAATTACCAAGAATTTGTTCATTATTTTGAAGAGTTTATCAACGACCTTTTTGGATCTTCCTTTGAAAGCAGAATTCCAAAATCCGAGCCATAATAAAAACAACTAGTAGCTGCATTGTGCACGAGAGACACGCTTCAATCAGCTGCACCATTGAGGGAAATCACTTGAGGGATGCGAAACGTTACTCAATCGAATTGTATTGCAGGGCGTAAATATTTTATTGCGCTTGTTTTATAGCTTGCAGCACAAGATTTTCATTTTACGTCTCGTGCAGAAAGAAAGGTGATTTTGCGCCGTTGTCTAGTTGAAAGGTGGAACACTCCCTATCCCGGTACCTGTCGTCCGATTGTGTAATGTTGTGCGAGTAATAAAATGTTCAATAACAACACAATTGTAAAGCATTATGTGGATTAGATGTATTTAATTAATAAATAACATAAAAACAATTTATTAACTGCAGTGGATACATCTTTCTATTATAACATTTCAAAAGGCGACCAAAATATAAACCTATATGTCGATTCGAACATCGTAAGGAAAGTTTGAGAAGAGACAATAGAGAACCTTGAGGCTTTAGTTTTGGTTCTTCATAGCCATTAGTAATCTTTCTTGAAGAACGACAAAATAGATCGGTTTGACATAATGATTTGAATTGTGTTTTGTCTTTGTACTTTATGTTTGCACGATTAATAGGTGTTATATTTCTTGCAATATTTTACCCATTTAAATTTGTTTTGCTATATTATATGCATTTATAATTTCAAGTTCGTGGGATCTAATCTGATGTGGATATTTGTCACACATTTTTGCTATTTCGCCTAGAGTTGAGCAATGCTGTGACACGGGGAAGGTGAAGGAAAGTAAAAAATTTAAAGGTTTTTTTTTTTCTAGTAGAGCCTTGGATTACTTTTTAGGAATAGGAAGAATTGAGATACCAAATTGTGCCTCGTGTTCAATCTGATTTTACTGTTGCTTATAGTTCGAGTTCCAGTAAACGTTGAACCGTATGGCAGGCTGCTTCGTTTATCGTGGAATTGTTCTATAATATCAGGAATAAAAGACCGAAGTGATCCAATTAGGGGTTTGATTCTATTTTATTGATAAACAATTGTGACATACAAATGTCACCATTTAAGTTTTAGCACTAAAAATGGCCTTTCCGACGATTGAAATGGGAAACATTAGTTTGGAAAAAGAATCAATTTTCAAATGAAATTGTGCCATTGGCAGCAATGACGAATCTAACGATGAGCATCTTGCAAGCGCAAACAAAGCATTCACCCCGGGTGAGCATCAGTTTGCTCTGCTACAACGAAGCTAAGCAATGACGACAAAAGTCAGGAAGCATTTATATGTATATATACCCCCACCGAGAGTGCAAATTAGGTTTGCACCCGATATCATTAAAATTTTATTTAATGTGGCTTGATAAACACAAACATGTTGGGTCGTGTAGCGGTGCGTTGTGAGCTGGTCCGCTCAGCAGATGCCTTCCACCCAAACGGTACATGCACAATTGAATTCTCCTACATGCTCCACCGTTTACAGGCGACCATTTACAATTAATTTAACGCTGAAACATGGGTAGGAGCAACTGTGTCTCGAATCATTGTACTCGAGAGACATATTCCTGTATGTCTGCAGTGTTGAAAGCAAACGTCCAGATGGGTTCAATATCCGGAGAACAACAGCTAGAAAATGTAGGTATGCAATGCTTTTGACTTGAAGGAGGCGTCTGGAGCACGCTAGTTTGTGGCTGGTGTGTAAATTTCGAAGTTGAGTATTGTTGTAAAATGTGGCGCAAAAATGGGCCTATCAGATAACGTGCAGGATTCTGAACGCTGTAGTTAAGATACTGGTGAATCGAGTTCGGAAGATGATTCTTTGCTGGAAAGACACTCAAGAAACTCAAATTTCACTAGCGTTCGCCTTTTACCAGGTGGTGTTGTAGAAAATACATCCTACTTAGGGATGAGTATTTTGTCCTAGCAACTTATCTCTTATCATCCTAGAGTGTAATGCTGTGTAAACGATGTTTTCTTTTTTCCGGAACAACACAAAACACACAAGAAGTTTTACAGATTCTTTTATGTTCTTGCTTCATTTAACAGATCACATTATTTTGTTTTAGCAACAACTGAGCTTCATAATGATCGTACAGCACGTTTTTGAAACAATTTTAAGCAAAACTTTCTATCAAAGTGTCTATTTTTTCTGTACAATTCGCTTGTTTCGCTAAAGCAAACTCAGTACAATAGAAGATATAGATTTGAAAATGTTAGAAGAAAGACAAATTCTTTTAAAATGGTTTTCGTCTTAAGAATGGCTACATTATTGTTTTGAAGAGCTTATAAGGTGTTAATTGCAATTTAGTTTTCGAAATGTTTCATTACATTTTTCAGTGAACTTACATAAGAAAGTGTTTCAAAATTTAAGTTAACTCATTATTTTAATGTTTTGCGAAGGTAAGGTAATACATATACATAAAGTTTAAAATTTAGTTGGTAACATTTTTTAAACAATATCCTTGTGATTCTTGGTGATTCTCATGAGCTTGAGAACCTGATTGTTCGACTGATACACTCCAAGATCGCTCAAGAACACCGTTGTGGAGTAAAAGGAAAAGGATAAGTCAAGGTGAAGGTTATAAGCAGTAGCAAAATTTAAACAGTTGTTTGTGTACAAATTAAAAAAAAAATCGATTTAGCCTAATACAACGCATAGTTATTTGGTTTTTGCAATCTTTTATAAGTTAGGAGAAACATTCGATATTTTCTTGTAGATTATGAAATTAGATTTGTGAATCAAGTTTATTTCAGAACATTGAAACCCATTTATAATAAGATACACCAAGTAAATCAATATTAGTTCAACATTTCGAAAACATTTCGGTTTAGTAAAAAAAATGGCTCATTTAAGTTTCTTTGAATACATATACTAATTGACTACAGTATGGTTTTCAAATGTATACCGAACATCAAATCATAATGCAGCTTTACTGAATTTGTGTACGTCGTTCGCCATATTGTGTACAAGATACATCGACCGAAAACCGTTCACCATACTATCCAATAGTCAAGCAATAAGTTGGCTTGTTTTTGCACGGATTTCACAAACTTGCGAATCCTCCTGTTAGTAACGAGCGAAGGTATATGTTTAACGAGTGCGCATTCAAGTCACGCCCGAGTGAAATTAAAATTGATGTGAAAATTATTCAAATTTGATTGTGTTTTTAAACGGTTTTCTCTCCCTAAACATGAATACAGCCGGTGTCAGTAATTAGGCTTCTGTTGATGACGCTATTGGTCTGATGTGGTCTGATGTTACCTTTGCGGACGGGGCCGATAAATAAAAAGGGATTGAGCGGGCGTAAGATGAAAACAGGATGTGGGTGTGTTTGCTGAACGATGGCTTCGAAACATTACTCCGACGGCGGGCGCTGCGAGAGTCCATTACGTGCGGTTGGCACGAGCACATCCGCAGCCTTATAAGTACATAAATGAGTATGTTGTTGCTTTAAAACAATCTCACATTATGACTTACACCTTCAAGTAGGAACGTACTTATTGCCAGATCTTCGCTATCATACGTTTTAAAATTTCCAAAAAACTCATCCACAGCATGTTAAGCCTCTATATAAGCATGTTGAAGCTGCTGATTGTTGAAGCTCGTGTTTATTGTGAAAATATTCGAGCATCATGCATCAGTCAATCTGCCCATGGCCGGAACGGAACAATCCAATACACTTCCGAGCAGATGGCGATGGGCTGAGAATGGGCAGAATGGCTAATAAAATAATTTATTCATGTTTCATGAAACACAGAATCAATAAAGATCTAATCAGGGCAAAATTTTGGCATATGTTTTTTTACGATTATTTTGATTGCTGAAAATTCCACCCAATCGTTCGGGTCCGTATGGACGGGCGTGTGTCGGTTGGAGCTAACTAAATGGGCAGTTGTATTTAAATTCCTTCTTATCCACAACCCTCCTGCCACCCCCTTTTACGCTACCTTTCATATGGTTTCGTCGTTTGCATTACTTATTTTGGGCTGGTTATTTTGCTTCCATTCGATATTGTTCCCGTTCGCACAGCGTTCCCCTTCGTGTCGGATGTTTGTTGCTGCCGTTTGCTGTTCCCGTTGCTGCTGCTGTACCGTTTGCGGATCTGGTTGGCTACGCCGGAGATAGGTAAAATATGCAGATGAGCGTCTCTCTGGTCGCCTTGATGCGTAAACAACGTGAAGGCGGTTTTGTGGGGCGGTTTTTTGGGCAGAGTTGTTGTAGCATAAACGCTGGCAGAAGGGAGATTGTTTTGCTTAAAGCGGGTGTTCTTGATCCCACAAACATAAAGGATTTTAGGGACGCTGTTGTTAATCGTAGGGTTGGGACAACGGTAATCGTGACTGAGGTTATAGTCTTAAATTTAATCGCAACTAGAACTTTTGACATGCGTTCGAGAGAAAGTGAAAGTGCCAGGAGTTTAGCAATAAAGCTTTCAAATTGGTTTAGGTTCAGCTTAAGCAGAACAATTTTAGGCTTCATCATACAAACAGCTGCTTCATGACTGCCGACTCACACGAACAGATTATACATTTGTCAAAGATCAGAAGCGTTTGATCGATATTTCAAAAGATGACAACCTGTAAGGTAGTATTCTGTAGTTAAGGTAGTATTCTGCAGAGAATAGTTTATAATATGATAATAACAACAACACAGCAGAGGCAACGAATAAATCAAATTTCTAATAAAATGTATCATTTGTTGTGAGGAAACGGTTATTAATTTTCCTTTTTCCTTCCTTTGAAATCCTATGTTAGCAAACTTATGGTTTTTATTGTTTATTTTTTAAATTGCTGTATTATGAATTTTATAGAATATCTACAATATTTGATCGGTTTGAAATTTGCATTATAAAATAATTACAAGTCTGAATAAATACTACAAATCAATAGTGATTTCGAACTACAATTCTTTGGTTTTTAATTTTTAATTCTTTCATAATTTCAAATAGACATTCGATATTGTTAAAAAAAACCTGAAATTAAATGCTCTAAAAGATCAAAGAAAATCAACGAAGAAAAAAACATCTTTATAAACTAACAAATCCTTGCAAAATTTTCTCGAGTCCTTAATCTTAGGTTTGAAAGAATCTTAAACAGCTTAATATGACCAAACACTGTCTGACTGTCCTGATAACAACTGTACGCCACTGATAGCAGTGGTAGTTATATGATTCCCTTAATTTTCCTTTTAAATTGTATATTTTGATTTGCACCATTAAATATTTTTCAATCAACATAGCATCATTTTAGTAACGTAACCCGTCAATAGATGGCGCCACTCACGCTGAAGTAAATTCAATCCGATGTTTTCAACAATGCCCAAGAGTACATTCTAATGTGGTTAAAAATTATAAATTACTGTAATTATTATTATATAATAATAGGAATAATGTGTTTAAATGGATAAAATTACCAAAAATCGAAAGAAAATCCGGAAGAACTTCTAAGAGCTCGCTGGTGCTACCCCTAGTTTGCTGCGTGTGCTCGTACGCTGAATGTAATCAATACTCAATTAATATCGGTGCAAGATACCACAGGCAGTGTGGTTTGACTGATAGGTTGCTATCCATTCATAAATTTATAAGCACTTTTCGATGAACAGCACTTCAGGCAGCGAAGGAATATGTGTAACAACAGGAAGGGAAACCGATACCCTGTGCAATGTTGATTTCTCCCAAGGATTGCACTACTATTTCGCATTCCTTCAGCATGAAATGACGTTAGTGCTTTTGTTTTGGCCCGTTGGGAGTTCCGCTCCACCACCGCGGCGCTCTGATTACATTGTCATGTCGTTGTGCTTGTAAAGTTATATCCAGCCAGGTCTAATGATTCACTTCCACCACAGCCTCAAATGTACACCCCAGGCCCGTTGCCGCTACCACCGCGGCCGCCACAAAATAGGCAAACCGAAAACACATAGATATAGAAAAATAACGATTCGGGCTGAACGGCAGCGACGGGACACGCTCGGTTGGTGTTACAATTGTGGAAGGGACCAACGAAAAGTCGATTAACCGCGGAAAGAACAGCGCGCGCAAGACAACAACAATAACGGAAAAACATGGATGGTGCAAGTAGCAAGCATTATGAGTGCCACCGGTCTCTTGCGGCAGTTTGTGGAGCCGAAAATGGCACACAAACTGTCGGTGGGTCAAATGAGCCTCATAGTGTACGCAAACGGAATGGTTTGATTTGAAGCATGAAATTAAAAATTGCTTCACAACCGAAGTAGGCATTGCTGGTGGCACAATGGTAGACGCAAAAGAATTCCGATCCCGGCTGCCGGTGGTCTGTGATGGCGGTGGTTGAAACTTTTCGGATGTGGTTTCTCTTTAATGAGATTTTGTTAATAAGTTAATTTTCAAGTTATGGTGCGTTTGAATGTTCGGTCGCTGTACAGCAAGGTTGTTAGCAGTTTCGATTTCGATTGAACGCAGCAGTAGTAGCTGGAACGCGGGGGGATAGATTGAAATCTGCAACAAGGAAAATCGTAATTGATCATTAAACTTTTCACCGAAGACTTGTAGTGCGTACGGTGGAACGTTGCTCAAAATAGTACGATAAGTACGCTTACAAAGCTTACTCACTATTGTCTACCATTTGTGGCGGGGTACGGGTTTCAAGCCGATTTTAATGAATTTGAATTTGATATCAATTTTCAAACACCGTCACCACCACCTGCGCTATTGAGCGAGAGTTTCGCAAGACAGCATGTGTGATATTCTAATTACCGTTACCACTAGATTTGCAATGTTCTCACAGCACGTCAACATCCCTTCTCGTGCAACCGTGGAACCACCACACCGGGAGATCAAGTGCAGCCTGCCAGTGTTTTCGTTAATACGAAGCCCAATCAACAATGGGGCCGCCCGCCATCGTACCTTCATCATCATGCATCGTTCGGACGGCCTTCGGCGGATTTCATCATCATCATCAATTTTATGTTGTTCGAAAACACGGCAGGCGACCGTGGTCGAAGGGGGACTAAAACGAGAACAAAATGAACTAAACAATGTGAGCATGTTTTGTAAATGTTAGCCCGTGTGGGAGTATTCGGTGTCCTCTTGATTCCCGCCCGCTTCCCGCGCCCGATGACGGGAATACGCTGGAAGCCATTAATCAATTTTTCCTTCTGTGCACCTCCAGCACCTCCATTTTTGATATGATGCCGTACACAGAGAACAATTTATTGACACCCTGGACGCTCTGGATGCTATCTCTCTTCACGAGCGCGAGCTATCGCACACTCTGGTGATGAAGGATTTAACGCCAACTGAATGTCAAAACCACATCCAGCTGAGGAATGGAGTCGAGGACTTGTCGAACGAACGTCCTGGTCAGAGTGGGTGATTCCATTCCCGACGCATGTTAGGCAACGCTGGGTTCGGATCCTGGGTAGGGCAGCATGCATGGGAAAGCGAACACCCAACATTAGACCAACAATAAACAAAGTCAGCTTTAATTAGTGAACCCATTGTGTTGGTCTCAGGTCTGGTGTAAAAGCGGATGGCTCCCTGCTAACGGATGGAAATATGCGTGAGGTCGAGGTTTCCCTGCGCCAAGGCACATCACATCAGCACATGTGTACGGTGTGTGTGTACATGACGTAGATAATCTCAAGCGGAAGCACACCAAACCCGTTCTGGCTCTCGCTGTGAGGGATCCAATTGGGGAGGAGAGGAAATTCCTGCAGTATCCGCCGCGTTGCCGCGCAGAAGGATTTTCGTTACGCGCTAACTTTAGCTGAAACTAAAACCACACAAACCACACCGCGAGGAATGTTTGGCTGTTTGTCTTACTTACTTAACGCGTGCTTCTAGTTGCGTCAGATAAACAATTACGATCCAAGTGCATATTGACATGAGCTTATTACGTTACTTTATGCACGTTGTGTGAGTGGCAGAGGGGGTAGGTGGTGAAAAATATTACAAAACTCAACTCCAAATACCATACATAAACCATGTAATCACAGTTAAAGTGATAGTAAAAAACAGGAGGCGGAAATATGGGTGGAAAATAGATGAAGTACTAAAGAACAGGAGGTTAAAAACTCCGAAGAAAATACGATACCTAAAGAGAAGTTTATTAATTGTTATTTGGTCCCAAGACAGGTGCCGTATAGGGCTCCGTAGGTAATTTCTACATACAAATATTTGGATTGTTATTATTACAGTTATTCGGATTGTTGCATTTTAAAATATATTTGGGTATTGATTATAGTGCATAAACAAACTATTTAATATAACTATCCTAATGATGCAGCAGCAGTTGCATATTACCTTTTTTAAAATTTAGAATAAAACGTATTAAAAAAGAGTTTTATTAAGAGTAACGAACGAGCGAGTTAAGTTAAAAGTAACTTTATGAACGAAATTAACTATCTATTAATAAGAAACTTAAATGGAAAAGTCTCAGTAAGAGTTTTTTACAGTCGATTTCTGCACTATTTTTTAATATTCGGTGTTATTTACATCCAATAAGAATGACAATTTAAACGCCAGCAAAAAAATTATTTATAATAATGTGTCTCTTTGTTAGCGTAATGATCAAAGTCATGGCTTACTAGACTAATGTTAAAACCGGTGAAAATGTGATGTAATGTGAAAATACGGTACCGTTACCACAAGCATCTTATTTATTATAGAATAAAATAGTGTCCATAGACAAAATGTCCTGATGATGTTTAATATTGTCATAACTGAGATATGTAAGTCATCTTCTTCTTCATTACGTTACAACTTCAAAGCCATACCTGCGTTTTAGCGGCACATTATAAAGGATTAGAATAGACTAATATTATCTATGAATTGAATATTTAAAAACAATCTTGTTAAATTCAATAAGACCAAACAAGTAAAAAATAGTGTTGCTGCACTAAGGCTTCTTAAAAACAACAATATATTAATTTTAAAATAACCGCTTTATCCTATGAAGAGTAGAGCAACACGAAATAACTGCTATATCCAACGACGATGAGAGCAAAGCAATATACGAATGAAGGATACAATAAAATATACTATACTGTCTTTGCACAAAACCTTTCATTTCAAATATTACTTGAAATCTTTCAACACAACATTGTAAATTTTCTTAAGCTACACAGATCATGTGGGAAAGGATTTCATTAAGATTTACATTTAGTCCAGTTAATAATTTAGTATTCAGTAAATTTAATAAAAATCTAAAAAAATGAAAATGAAAAACTGAAAACTGAAATGTGGCCATGACAGGCAAATATAGATCATATATTTAATAAGAGCAGTTTTTTGGGAAACACTTCATAGAATTCAGTGGAGCAACCACATGCCCGTTTCATAAACTTCATCTTCTAAAAATGCCCCCTGGTTTGAAACCTCCACGCGACCTCAGCATTAGTATCTGAAATATAGCAATTTTCGCTTCCGTCGCGGGGTCGAAAAGGAAAAGTTTTCCTGCGCTCGAGCAAATCTACGGCAACTGCTGATTTATCGTGGTTTCACGATTAAAGACACATGATGGTATCTCTTTCGTGAGCATTTCCTTCCTTCCGCTTCTGGTTGGCCCGATCTGGGATGCCCGATTTTATATGATAAAAGTTATTCAACTGACGACAGAAGACAACCATCCGTGCCCACGGGAAAGCAAGGATTCGCTTTGGCTCGTGCCAAGCGTTAATGTCATAATAGTTTCGTGATTGTAGAAAATTATTAAATTTTCCGCCCGGTTATACGTGGTGGAAAATTTTAATTAAATCATTTTCACTTGACTCTCGAAGTTTTGCTGTACTACGTTCGCTGATGAGTGCTGGCTCGCTGGAAGCAACCGCCAAGGTAATCCTTTAAGATGATGATGTCTTCGATGCAGTGCAGAATGCGGCAAGTGTATTAACGATTGTATTGTGTTCTTTTGTTGTGTCTGGTAATCGTTAATGAGTGTTGCTCCTTTTCGCATCATAAGACAGCCGACGGAGACAGAGCGTTGCTCAGATTCATACCAATTATTGTGTAATATTATCCTAAGAGAATCACGAAAAGCAAAAGACTCTGCAGCAAACATCTTTTGGAAGCGGCTTCCAATTTCATGAAATGCACACATGGATATGTTTCTTACCACATTGGCATGTTAGCACAGTGAAAGAATTAAAACAATTGATCAATCTACTACTTTTCTCCCTCTGGCTCAAGACAACCAAAATACAAGTAACGAGAAAATTGAGAAAATTGGATGGTCGGCACTCGGAAAGGGGACGAATACAGCAAGGCAGTTAAAGGAAGGACCGGCAGCAGTCATGTGGTAGTCATTTTTGCTTCCGGTGGGTTCCCTTCCCACTTGCTAGCGTCTCTAGATCATTTCTCGCTCGTTCCAACCGTAGCGAGACCTTCTTGCGCAAATTCTTTCTGATAAGGGAATTTTGTTTCCGTGTAAATTCCGAAGAATGGGGCAGAACAAGGTTGGACAAAAAGGTTGTGTCTGGCTAGACAAATCCCTTTGGCTGCTGCTGTTGCTGCCGTGCCCATTTTCAGGCGAACCGTTGTTAAGAACACTTCATCCCGTTTTCTCAGCGGAAAATTTTAAAATAATAAAGAGCAGATGTTTTTAATGTTTTTCTTGATTCGTTCCTGTTTAAGCAGCTCTTTCTCAGCGCATTTTAACATCGGATGTGTTGGTTTCGGGGAAGGAGCAACCGTGTGCGCGGTGCTTTGGCCGGGTGGGGCTGTTTCAGATAAGTGGCGCACAAAGGATTGGGGAGCGGAAGCGGACAAACTGTCTGCTGGGACGAGTTTACGTACGACGACGACTCTATGAAACCATTTCCTTTGTAAAGCGTCTTAGTTATGTTTGCTGCCATTTTTCACCGGGTGCGATTATTTGGAAGGGATGAGATTTTCTAAAAAGGGCCATTTACGATGATACCAAATGGCGCATCCAACGTTTTGGGCGCCTTAGTTCCCGAGAGAGTGGCTGCTTGAAATTGTAACATTATATTTAATCTCTTCGATGCCCCCACGCTGACCTTTTCGATCGAACGATCGTGGAATAACTTCTTAACTTGTCGAACAACAGCTGGAGTATTAAGTACCGTAACCATTTGGCCGGCAAACAAACAAAACCACAAGGACCGTTGTAGCCGTGGACACATTTCGATGTTTATTAAGACGGTTAAGATGTTTCGAGCAATTTTATATAATGCTAGCCCGCAAAAATGAAGTAGTTATGTGTTCCTTTACGTTTTGTTTATGGTAACTGTTGTGACCCGACCTGGCTACGTTTCATTACTGCAGTCACTCACCGCTGACAGCAACGCCAGCGTGTTGATGTGTGCGTGAGAGCAGGACAGGGAGGGCAACGATCGATCGCCAGGGCAACGGACTGCCGAGCGTGGCGGCAAAAAGGAGTTGAGTAGTGAGTCCTCGGCGCGGACGGTTGACTTTCGTATGCTTGTATCATTGTTCATTATTTAATTAATATATTTTAACGTTTTGTGTATGACCAAGTGTTAAAGAGTATTCATAGACATATCACACGGCTACCGGTTCAAAACTAAAAGACATAACAGTAACTAAACATGTTCCAGTATTATGACGAGCACAATAGCAAATATCCAACAGAACCGACAGTACAATATTTTATATTCTCTTTTCTACATAAATAGATATCATTAATAAACAATTAACACACTTTTAAAATGGCAAGGTATCAGGAGTTTTTGGTTCAGTACGTGTGGAATAAAAGAATAAATATTCAGACACTCAACAGGGAAGTTCTTCATTATCTTTTTCACTGGGATTACAACCAAGAATAGCTCCAAGCCTACTGCGCCTGATTTGTGTGTGAAAATAAAAATGATGTTTATTGCAATGATTGTTCGTTTAAAATTTGTAGAATATTTTTGAAATCATTCGTTTATTGTGAAATATATTCACGATATGTTCTTGTGATATTGGAGTTTTCAAATTCACGAACTATTTTTCGCGCCTTTCCGTTTACAACTTCTTATTCTATAGTCAATTCGAGTACAAGTTATCTATTTCCAGCAGTTGGCGTCAAGGATGTTTATGCCTATGTTTGAATTCTTAGTAGTTATCGAGGTAATTCCCATTAATTCTAACAGTTATAAATGTCTATACCATTGGAAACTGTGATGTAGTTTTATAAATTTATTACAAGCTGTACTAGGATATTTTCCAATTCATGATGACATCCCACAAATGCGCCTTTCGTATAGCACACACAGGTGCAAACGAGGTACGGGAAAATTACATTTTCCGATTTCGTTCCAAATTGCACAGAACATTTCTCCATTCGGTATTTTTACGCTCTACGACTCTCTCTCTCTCTCTCTCTCTCTCTCTCTCTCTCTCTCTCTCTCTCTCTTTCTCTTCTTGATGGTGGTAAAAACAATGGTAATATTTGGCGAGTAAGAACTTTTCGCAGCATCTTGGTGGTTTCGCAATAAGTTCCGCTCGCCAAGAAAACGGAAACAAACCGTGACCCGAAGGTTTGGAGAGGCCATCAAGGTATAATTCATGTCGCTAGTACATGACGCTACTACGCTTCTGCGCTTCGCCATCCGCTCTGCCGCCAGGTGCACCTGGTGGTCACTTGCAGGCGGCAAGCGCCGGTTCCCACCGGAACAACTACACTATCATCGACCAATGCAACAATTACGAGTGCTACTTACGACCTAAGGTGTTTGCCGATGCTGCTTTTGTTACGTACTCGTGTTACTTTTCCCCTCACGACGCGCCCGCCACCCGAGGAGTGAACGGCTGAAACGATTCAACGGTATTTATGAAGGCAATGCGAAGCCTTAAGCTCATAACCGTAAATCATTGTCCGAAAATAGCAAATCGTATTGGACTTTACTCGTCGCCCTTTTTTGCAAGCCCACTTCAGCACGTTTGTCCTTCGGCACGGAATAGAACCGAGCCGGAGCGGCTCGATCAATGCTCCTGGTCTCAACTGGCCCTGGGCTCCGTTCATAAGAAAATTTATGCTTTTCCGGAATCTCTCATTTTTGGCCGGGGTCGGTAAAGGTGTGCCATTTGGGCACCTCGGAGAGGTTGTAAATAGGCCATTCAAGTACGCCCTAGTGCGAACTTGAACGGTGGCATCCAAGAAAGGGAATGTTTTTGCGGATTTTATCCCCTGTTTGCTGGCCCTGTGCTATATGGGACGGCAAGGATTGGCAATAAGACCGCTGTACCGGGCACACCTACCCGGGGTGAGGGTGCTCTTAAAGTTACAACGCAACACTTCCCGTACGTGGCGGTCCGGCGCATCGAAGTGCTGATGAAATGTTCCAGCTTAGGGCTGATAATCAGGGAACAAAAGTTGCAAACCCCGGTTTGTGCAGTCGAAATTTGCACCATACCGGTTTATGTATGTATGTTTGTGTGAGTGTGTGTGTGTGTGTGTGTGTATAAAAGGCACGGTGTTCACTTTTCTAATGATTTCATGACGCTCGGAAGCACTAGACACAAGCAGCTAGGGTAAATCGTCGTGGTAATGAGCAGTGCTAGAGCAGCGAAATGAGTTCGTTCAGCTACATTAGTGATGTTATGGCCTGCGGATAAATAGGTTAGCCGTTTGGCTCAAAAGGACGATAAGGAATAGTATAGGAGAATTTGTAATTAAAGGCAAGATTAAGAGAAGTTCGATTAAGATTGATGCAGAAGCGGAAGTACGGATAAGTTAAGATAACCAAGATTGGAAAAGCAGGCAAAGGCAATGTCAAGAAACAGGACAAGGGACAGCTGAAGGCTAGGTTAAATTGAGTCCGCTGAAGATTACTAAATCTTCGTTTTAATTATTCACTCACGGTACGGTTGCCTTCAGCCAACGAGCATTACTGCAGTGGGGGAGTATTGTAAATAAGAAAAAACCGTTTCTATCCACGGAAAACGTCGGATTAAATACGCATTCGAAAGGTTGACAGGACTGATAATTTTTATAAGCAACAAAAAAAGGAACATAACTTCAAGTTGTATTTTTTACTAGACTAGATTCTTTTCGACACCTTAGTCCAACATTCCATTGTTAGACCTCGTAATCGTAACTCTTGTCCGACCATAGCTAGAATGTTTTTTTTTTGCGGATGCAAAATTGACCCTCTACGGCTGCTTTTGTATCTTTACTACTCTTTATGATCGAAATTAACTATTCGATACCCAACGTTTTTAAAAATTGTGGAAATATAGAAATAATAGTATTGAACGCTTAAATATATATAAATAGACTTAGTCCCAAAATTCATCACTTCCAACTATCCTATAGTTGATAGCATCGTATGTTCGATAGACTTGGCTAAGAAAATCTTTACTATTTGTGATAATAAGTGCAATGGAAAGAATAATTTTACTGCAGCAGATGAATCGTTTTCCAAAATGAAAAATTAAAAAACCCGATTCATAGGAATATTGTTGTTACAACGCTTGTGTAATACGACGAAGTTTACAGACACACAACTATGAAAAGCGAATTTGTCTTCCTGTATGCAGATTTCAAGGATGAAACTTATCTTACGAGAAATGACTTTAGAGATAGTAAATCGGGTTCACTATCAATAATGCAATGATCGGCCATGGTTGGTTAGGTGTATACTCACGTGCTTACTTTTTATTGTTAACGCAATAAACAATAAAAAAAAACCCCTCCAGCACTGGCAGAATCGTGCAGCGATGTCAGATTTGATTTTTAAAATATCTATAAATTGCTCGTTTATAGGAAGGTACATTGCTTGGCAGGGGCTAAGGTGTAAATGTTGCAAGCCTGGGAACATTTAACGTAATCTAAAACTCTCATGCTGTGGTTTCAAACGTGAAGATTAAAATGAAAACACATTGACAAAACATGTTCATTAGAATCTTTTCCCAAATCAGAAGAAACCATCAATTCAGTTGAAGAGCAGACAGATGGGATTGGCAGTATGTTTATTTGTTAATAAGAAATACCGCTAAAGTGCAATATAGAAAACAATAGTTTAAAAACAATAGTTAGTACATTCTAAGCAACCCGTGACTTTGCTAAGCAACCCGATGCACCCACTGCATGTTTTTTTTCATAGTCATTGTTTTGTAAAGAAATTTCTTTTATTTCTTTTATTTACCAGTAGCAATCCAATAGCTCAAAGATGAAGCGAACTAATTTTCATACATTTTCATGGATCGATCCATTCGAGCATTTTGGTTCTTTTATTCAGCACATTAATACACGAATCACACGAATAATTCAACAACTGCTGCATGCGAACACATGTTTAGGTATGTTTAAAAAACCTGCACAACTCGTTATCCTCAAATACACTTAACTAAAATGGTTGGATTTCTATTCAAATCCAATCGCCTGTCTAGGGAGTTTAAGGATAAATTCGATAAAGCGCGTTGATGATCATTAAAACGCTGCTAAAGTAATCCTTCTTATAACAAAGTTCAATTTCAAGGAACCATAAAATGTTCGACAGATTACGAATGGTGATTGCGCTCTTCAATTCACCATAGGTTTTCAATGCAATTTCAAACTCACACACACACAAACGCACACGTACATAGAAACTTTAAACTACCAAAAGCTCTTAAGATTTATTCTACAGGGAATGTTCGTCTCGTTCCGTGTTCGTTCTTGCCATCTGTCTCGCTTTGTGTCTGTATGTGTGTGTGTGTACTTATTTGTGGGATTTTTTATGCTTCATCCCACTTCCATCGTGCTCCGCACGGCCGTATGCGGATGCTTGATGATAACTTTGATAACTTTTCCCGACCTGCGTTTTGTTGTAAATGCCATCCTAACTTACCGACCGATATGAACCATTTCGCCATATGGCCGGGGCAGGTTTTCCCTTTTGCGGAGCGCATTTTTCGCTTCGAGTTTTGGGGTTGCTTTTACTATCATCTCCGGTGTTCGCCTATTTCTCGGGGTCGATGATTTTTGCCTTTTTACATCCTCGCATTTTTAAGGGACGGTAAGGGAGGAAAATGATGGCGAGTGGAGGGAAAACTTTAACGTTGAAAGAACAAGAATGGACGTATAAAGCAGGCTTGGCTTCCTGCTGGTCTGCCACAGGTACGATGTGCGGGGAATCGAAAGTTCAACTTCTTTGCCGGTCGTCTGATCCTCCCTGGCCCCTGCCCGGGTGAGGGCTGCTCGAGCGGATATCCACCACAGTGCAATCGCTGAACGAAAAATCAAGGTTGTAAATAAAATTACCATTTTCCCAACGCACGAAGCGCGGTTCGTTTTCGTTGCTTATCGAAGTTAAATTTTGTAGTTTTTTTTGTCTTGCCCGTTTCGTGGTACAAAACTCATCGTACGTGCGGAACGGTCGACGGTAAGAGAATAGCCTTAGTATATTTCGTTCTCCTTTGCTTCGTTTTTAATACCGAATTTGTCATCCTCATTGTGAGACGCTGGTACTGACAATGCATAAAAGATTATATTAAAAGCATCGCGAGGAGAACAAGGTTGGTAAGCCAGAGCACGAACTATTTTTTTTTTTTGTTAATCAAATATCAGCACATGCAATTTCGGGGAAGTTAAAGCAGAGCACCATCTGCAGCGATATTTCGTGCTGAAAGGACTCTCACGGTAATGGATTGTAGGTGGGAGTGCCGCTACGCTATTATCTTCCGTTTTTGTTGTGAAATCTTGAACAACCTACGTCTGGTAGTAGGGTTTCTTCAAAATAAGGTTTTAAATCGTTTCACTGCAGTACGGAAAGTTGCTATACGAGCTTCGGAAATTTGAAAAACTCTCTTGCATTATCTTTAAGAAAATATGAAAGAAGCTAAAAATATAAAAACCCAAATATCAACATGCATCCCTCCCATCCTTCACCGTAAATATTTACGGAACTTCTATCCCGAAACATACATGTCAAAGTATAAGTGGTCTATTTACCGGCACGATGGCATAAAAATGCACCGGTTCCGAAGACAGCGTCGATGAAAACGGAAGAGCGAATTCCATAATCATAAAATTAGAAGAAAAATGACAAACTTTTTTCTTGGCACTCTCGCGCCCACACACCGTCGTGCCACGTCGCGTGGAGAAGAGTCTCGGGAAACAGCTTGTTCTTTTTATACGATTCTTTCGCGGAAGTTGTAAACTTTGCATCGGTTTTTACCACCATCTCCATCGTTTGGCATGCGCCTGGGAGATGTGGCGGGGTAGGGGCGGTGCCTTTTCTTCGCCAGCAGTGTAGCAGTCCTCCTGCAACTGGCAAAACGGCATTATACCGGTAGCAGCAGCTGACTATTGATGTAAAGTAGCCATATTTAAATGGGAAAAGTAGATAGCGGTTAAAAGGTATGCATTCACGTTACGTAACAAACTGACTGCTGCCGTGCAAACCGCTGCGTTGAAGAAGATTTTGAGAGTTCTTGTGCGTATGTGTGCGTGCGTGTAGCTTTTTCTTAAGAAAAAAAAAACACAAGGGAAACATTTTAGTGATAATAATAATAGCTGGAAGATTTTTACGGAAGCAGATGTTCAATGTTTGGTTGGTGGAATTTTTCCCATTTCGGATGGCTGATGAAGATCAAGCAGAAGTTCTATGCTGGTGCACCTGCTGGTTTGCCCCTTCCCTATTATTACTTGGCATCACGATTTGTTGGTTTCTGGTTACGGTTGGAAGGAGAAAACACGTTTCACACAACACAAACTATAAATTAAATTCTATTCGAGATGTTACCTTATTCCCTCTATCAATAATCTCCACATTTATCGGTTTTGATGAAACAGAAATGGAGCCAAATGGATTCAAAACACGGTAGAGTTTGTTATTTTACTGTTCACAAACATTGTTAATTCAAAGTTGTAAAATATGAAAAGAATCATGAAAACGAACTGTGCGCTATTGTTTTATTTCAAATAATTTAGAAAACTAACGATAAGAAGGTGAATTTAAACGCGTCCATTAATATCACATCAGGATGGCTTGACCAAATTAACGTTAACGACCATAACGCGAGAAAAAAGGCCTACTAGAGGGCATTTCAAAATGACAAGTAGCACCCTCTTAGCTATTGTGATGAATAAATTAGGACTTACCTGTGCAGATTTGGGAAAAATCTGTCTGATGGGATACCTTTCCGAGCCCGAACGGGCATGAAATGTTTGACCAGAGCAACATTTTGTTTTTGTTAGCTATGAAATCGTGACTTTAGAAATCATAATTGATAACGGGAGTGGCTCAGCCTGACCTATTCACGCATTAAGAAACGAAAGCTTGGGCGTCGGATGTGATCGTAGCTTGTGCAGGATATGCTCCTTCTATTCAATTAACGGAAGATAGAGTTCTTTCTTTTTTTTTTTTGCTCCACTGAAACGAGCGCTTTGGATCAATAGCGTTACGGGCGTACGGTCGGGCAGATATCAGGCAAGGGTTTAACACAGCAGCGATTTTACAGTAAACGTAAACTGTGGAAAAAGCTAGTCCCCGTTTTTCCCGAAGGTAAGCATGAAAAATGAACAGCAGCAACAGCAGCAGGTGTGGCAAATCCCCTTCCCGGCCCAGAATGACCAGAATGGCAAAAGGCGAGATTGGAAAATGAAAGAGCGAAGAAAAATTATGGACGACGGCCACGTAAATCATAAAAATTTATAGCTTGTGGTGCGCCGGCCAGGAGCAGGAGGAAAAGCATCGTTTGGCAAAACCCCTTTGCGCTAAGAACCTGTGCTTAGGAAGTGCATAAGAATGATTTCGTCTGATGAATGGGTAATCATTCGTCGTTTTTCAATGAAAGTGAGCAGTAAACTCATCGAATTGAATTCAGCTTTAGATGAAAAATGGCTTCGAAATGCTTCATACGAGACAGGATTACTACGTGCTGCCTTCAAGTGATAGCTTCCTCTCGTATTCAGGTTTATTTATGCACACGATGTGATGCATTGAGGCCATGCAAATTGAAATTGAAGAAGGGAGCGAGCGGCCAACGAGTGACACTTACAGAAATTCGTTAAAAAACCGTTGGTTTGATTAATTGAATTCAGGCTATGCGTCACAAAAATGATTATTTTGTAATTTCATTGCTAACTGCTAATTAGCTATGTGCGCTGCTAATACTAGTAAAAGTATCGATGTTAAAAACGATTCGTAAAACGTGTATCGAACTATAGCTAATGACGATGGTTTGAAGATGTTTTTTAAGCGTATTCTATCCGGCAGATACATTCGGACGGTATTCGAAATCGAACTTTATCTCACAATACATCTAGGTTGTGCTAAAAACTCTATACTACAGTCTGTAACAAAACTATACGACCACCTGTTTTTTTGAAAATTGAAGAGATAGAAAAAAAATTGAAGAGATAGCCAAAAGTAACGTTCAGCCAAGATATATCTTGTGATAAAATACATTTTCTGCGATTTTTTGTAAATTTTTAAAACTACTGTAACTATTTTTTGACAATGGTCAAAAACGGTCCTTACCACACAACTATACGACTACGTACGCATATTTGAGCTATTTGATAGAAATAATCGGTTTAAAATTCGTTTAAAATACCGTTTAAAATACGTGTTAATTTTGGATATTTTGATTTTTAGTATGTGTTGGGTAGCACTTATTTAGTTCATTTGTTTTTTATTAAATGCTGGTAAAAACCTTTATAAACATGTATGTATTATTCTGTTTTAGTCTAATAAGAAAACATGTTCAATAAAATGAAGAAAGTATATTGAAATGAAACAATAAACGATAAAAGTATCTTTAAAATTCTATATAATGTTGGAAATATTATGTATCAAAGAATTCTTTTGTTTTACAAACATTTGAGGCGTTAGAGAATGAAGGATAAATAAATAAAAAATCATCCATTAAACGATCGCGAAGCACGCCATACTGCGGGAGCAGCCAGTGCAGCAGTGTGCTGCTTTAAATCAGCGCCGTGTATCTTGATATCATTCTCATTGTATGTTTTCTCTAAGACATTCAGATCATACAAAAATCATCTTGGCTGAACATTGCTTTTGGCCATCTCTTCAACATTTCGTTTTTTTTTTACAAAAAAACAGGTGATCGTCTAGTTTTGTTACACACTGCGAAATTAAAAAAAATATAAAATATAATATAATATAAACTAGCGATATTTTTTATACATAATTTATTTTTTCTACATGACTGTTGCACGTTGAGTCTCATCTATAACATACCATGGCGATACGTTACAAAAATGCCTCCCATCTACATGTTTTGCTACTTTGGGTTGAATTGGATTGGAGCCTTTTCGGGTGCCATTGCCTTTCGAAACATCACACTCACTTAATGATACTTACTTCCGTCCAAAAATACGCCACACTTAAGCCACACTGCTTCCGGTGGCATTTGTTCATGGTTCGTGTAACTTTTTCGTATTAAAATGTTTAACACTGAATCGAAAAGTAGAATTTAAATTCATTAAAATTGTATGGGCTTCGTAATCGCTTCGAAGCGGATTTGCGCTATCATGTGCCCTCGCGAGGCTTTAAAAGTCAACGTGTACGCATTTCATACGAAAGGTTTAATTTCGCAGAAGCAAGATGACGGCGGCACATTTGTTCCGCTTCGTCGCAGAAGTACAGAGGCCCCGCTGTGGTATACATTTCCGAGAAAATTAGCAACGCGCTAAAGACTGACGATAGCAATGCGAAAACTTCGTCCTCAAACCGGCTCCGTCGGCTCTTATCGACCATTGTAATCGACGGCAGGCAGGAGCGTATACACGCCAGTCAACTTAGAAGTGCGGAAGAAAGGCCTACTATGTCATTCATCCAAAGTTTTCTGTCTTTTACTTTTCAAGCCGATAAAGACCGGTCCTCTGGTGGGAACGGGATATTTGGTGGGTTTTGAAGTAAACGTAATTATTTAGGCGCATTGTTTTTTGTGATAAATGGTTTCATTGCGGTAATTGAAATACCAGAAGTCTTTCGACTGCAAGTGTTAGTGATTCAAATGATTTGTAAGAATGAATAGAGCATTAACGTCACTCTCTTCCGTAAATGATGGAATGCTTTGTTTTGACCGTGCTCAGCGCAGCGATGGCATCCACCACTGGCAAAGGATACCACTAGGATAAGTGTTTCAGCTGCTGCGGGACTGCTGTTGTTATGTGAAATCCTTTGGTTGCACGGAATGAATTTGCCCTGACGTTATTAGTGTATCTTTTGTATAGGCTAGTTGTCGCTTCGTGTTTGTGGTTGATCCGTTCTCCACTTCGCTGTCTAGCACTGATATCAGACCATTTTTACTTGAATACTTGTTGTAAAAGTTTCTTTAAGTTTTGATCTGAAATTCTATTATATTGAAAAATGGTGATTGATAGAATTGCTTACGGATCATGTGAACGAGAAGTAGTGACCAATTTTGGGTGGCTCTAATGCTCGTTGGATGTTTTGAAGTTGTTATAGGCACTTCTTACTGGAAATCACTATTAGGTATTTTGTGTTGAAATAGGTGTTTTATAAGTTTTAATGCGACATGCTTTATTGTTACAACAAACACCTATCGGGAGTTATCGCACATCATTTTACAGAATAAAAGTATTAAGTATATTTAACTTATCATTTTACAAAATCATTAACGTGTTTAAAGCGTCCAAAATCGGAATGTGATCTTATAGAATACGAGCTAACAACCACATACGAACTTGGCAAATACACGCATCAACACAGCATCGCATATTAGTACATAAGCTGGGGAAATCTAGAATCAGAATAAATTTTCTGATTAACAAACATTTTTTGGACAGAAACCCAAGCTTAGTTAAAATCTTGCTATCTGACATAATAAACAACTGGAAAGATCACACCATCGCGTGGCCTAGACTGAGTTTAACGATAACAGAAACTAGCACAGTTTTATTATGTTACTTAACTAGCGGTCATTCGATTCACGTCTTTTCATATTTGCATACGAGTAAGGTTGATTCTGAAATTTCGTGAGTCACAAGAGCAACCCAGCCGGTTATTTTTAGAGATAAATCGATGACCGACCAATTTTTTTTACTCTCCGTCGATGTCGACCGTACCTGTTCATCGACTTCAAGGCTACCTACGATACCTCGGACGCGGACGGAACGATGGAATACCATTCGGCAGGACGGCTTCGACGGAAAATAATACGATGACTGGGATACATCACGAAGTTCCAGGAATCATGTCCGAAGAATCCCAAGTGACTCGTTCAGTTCGAGGTTTCCTATGCGTCGCTAGCTCGTTAGATAGATTAAGTGGAGCTTGACCCAATGGTGGAGATCGTATACAACCGCGGGTCGAGTACTGCAGCCATGAACCGTGCGAACACGAGAATGAATGCCACATGTGTTACCGACCCAGGTATAGATAGAGTTAAGTTTGAACAGCCTACTATGATTGTTTTTATGGCTTACTTTTTTAGAACATATTAGCTGAACGTAATGATTTTTTTGACATCTCAGTTTTTATTTTATTTGAAAATTGTTGAAGATTTTTCATTTTAATAAAAATAATTCAGCAGATTTGTGTTCAGAATTTTGTAAAATTATTTTCAAACGTTCGCCAAACACGATGGAAGGTTCTTTAAAAGCTGTGATTTAATGATTATATTACTATTGCTCATTAAGTGCGCACATAACTACGTTGATAATGATATAACAGTTTGAACACTTCGTCACGTGTAGAAATAGAGTTAGATGGTAATGACAGTGTAATGATGAATCGGATTGTAACCTTTCGAATCAACGATCAACAATCCGTTCGAAAAAAATAGGTACGGTTCAACTGCGTTCAGCGTGGGTTCCCGGATGCGTTTAACAATCCACCCAACTACAATCCAAAAAAAAAAGTCCATTTCAAAAGCCCCCATGGGTAACATTTTTTATCACACATTTATTTTCAGCTTAATTAGCTCATGGAAGAAAACACTGAATATCCTACAGAGGGTGTCGCAGTTGGTGTTCATTGATTGTGATGCAACCTTCAAAACCTACCGCATCAAACCAGCTTTGGCTCAGCGCGCTGAGATTCGTCTGGGGGCTTGTCAGTCGCTGCGTGTGGTGAGGCGTAGACCTTGATGGAGCCCACCGGGGCGACATTTGGCACTTACGCACAAGGAGAAGCGGGTCAATTCATCGATGGATCGGAGGGGGAGGGGGAGGTAGGTAGGCCTGCCTTTCTGAACTGGTCAGTTGCATCGTATGCTGGAATGGGTGAGGATATGATCAAAGTGCATCTTGAAATCGTGAAAGTGCAAGTCTTACAATAACAGTGAGTGAGTGTATATTAAAAGAAATCCATAAAAATGATTCACTTTGTTAAGTTAAGCACGAGTTAACATAACCGTACAATTCTGCATGCATTCCTTCGTTCTCAAGGAATGCTGATGCCATGGTCCAGTTCATTTGCTCTAAACCAAAAACCCCTTATCACGGTATTAATAATCATTATATCTTAACACAATCGGTTACCCCTCTACCTAGATTTGAGCGAAATATAAAGCACTGTTGGTACAGTTTTTTTTTCGCCTACAAACAGGGTTAATCCCAGACCAGCGCGAAATATGTGTAAATATTGAAATTGTCAACAAACAGTTATCCGGCTAGGATGGTGAATTCTCGGAATAGCAACTGGCGAACAATATAATGTAAGCTTTTGTGAAGAAATCATTTGCTTTTTTCGTTTGCAGGCATCATCCCTGTAATAGTGCTATCAATTCATCATCAGCCGTTGAACCTGGCCCTCGGTGTACGCGCCGTTTACCGTTCCGATTCTGATGATGGTTCACGCACCGCAATTGGTGGGGTTATTGCGAGGCGTTGTTTTTGCTCCCGCCAACAATATCTTAAAATTCCAGGAACACAGTTTTTTGGGAGGGCGACGGAATTCAATGACAATCAATGCTCGCTACTCGATCAATCGTGCTATCAGGTGAAAACCGCGTCTCTGCCCCTGTGCTCGGGTCGCTGGTCATCAACGAAAACTTGTCTTTAGCCAGAAGTATAAAACACATACGCGGCTGATGCAAAACTCGCAGTCTTCAGCCGGTGTCGATGTGGTGCGGAGGTTCGGTGACATTGCAGGGACATTGAGTTCGATCGCTGGTTTGAAACGTCGCAGCCATGAAGCAGTGAGTTGTGTATTTAGTCGATCGTTCGGTCGGTGGTGCTTTTTTGTTTTTGGATTCCGTGCACAAACGAAGTGGTGCAAACTGGTGCCTAACCAAGAGTTCATGATGAATGTTAAGCCCAACAAGTGTTGTTTTTTTGTTGCAACTGATGAAGCCTCAGGTAGTGCATCTTCCTGCAAGGCATACAAAATGGGCAGAATATTTACAGAAATGAAAGTGCACGCGGCGACACATAATTCACCCGATTAGAGTATCACTAGTAACTCAATTAACAAATATTCGTAAAATTATTTGCGTTCCACCGTAGCGTCCGGGCTCGCGGGTAAGGTAATGGCGCTTTAAATTAATTTATTGTTGTCATTTTTCCAGCGGACGGTTGATAGCGCTGGTTTGCTGTTTGGCATGGCACACGGTTCGGTCGTATGCGCCACCGTACGGTGTCCGCACTGGTGCCGCGGTAACCTCGAACGGCGCCGAATGTGCCAAAATCGGTATGAGTATGCTAGATCAAGGCGGTTCCGCGGCAGACGCTGCCATCGCCGCCCTGTTTTGTGAAGGTGTTTCCATTCCGCAAAGCATGGGCATCGGTGGGGGTTTCGTGCTGACCATCTACAACCGCGCATCCGGTATCGTGGAGTCGTTGGACTCGCGCGAGGTCGCACCGGCGGCGGCGACGAAAAATATGTACGTCGGCAATGGGAAGGCCGCCATCGAGGGTGGCCTTTCGATCGCTGTGCCCGCCGAGCTCAAGGGGTACTGGACGCTGCACCAGAAGTATGGCAAGTTGCCATGGAAAACGCTCGTCAATCCGACGATCGAACTGTGCCAGAAGGGTTCGTACGTGACGGACTATTTGGAGAAAAATTTAAGCTCACGCAAGGCGCAGCTGCTGGCGTACCCGCAACTGGCGGCCCTGTTCATCAATCCGAAAACTAACGACACGTGGAAGATGGGCGATCGCATCAAGCGTCCCGTGCTGGCCGAATCGTTGAAAGTGATTGCGGTGGAAGGTGCTGACGCATTGTACAGCAAAACGGGGACGCTTTTACCGAAGCTGATGAAGGATTTGAAATCCGTCGGCAGCATCCTAACGGAGAACGATTTCTACAATTACAGGTAACTATATTGTGCTGGGGGCGGGCAGCACGTTTGGGGGAATGAACTAACATGAATTCGATCCGATTTGCAGACCCGAGTGGTTGAAACCAGCACGAGCTACGCTCCGCAAAAACTTCAACGTCCATTCGATGCCCCTACCGGGAAGTGGATCGATCCTTAGCTACATGCTCTCGATTCTGGACGGCTACAAAGACCTTTCCGTCGACGATCCGCTCACGTGGCACCGGATAATGGAAAGCTTTAAGCATGGGTACGGGCTGCGCACGAAGGTGGGCGATCCCCGGTTCGTTAGCACCGTCAATACGGTGCTGCAAAAGATGCAGAACAAGAACTACCTTGCGTACGTGCGGGACATGATAGTGAGCAATACGACCTTCGACAGCTACGACTACTATGGTGCAGATTTTGCTGGCTTGAACGATCAGGGAACGGCGCACATTTCGGTGCTGGCACCGAATGGAGATGCGATCGCCGTTACCAGCACCATCAATTACGTGTAAGTGAAGATGGGTTGCAGTAACAGAATTCACCCAACACAGCGTGTACTAATTGATGCTCTACTGCTACGCATGCTTCAGGTTCGGGTCGCTGATCGTGTCCCCATCGACCGGCATCATCCTCAACGACGAAATGGACGACTTTTCGACACCGGGCCTGGTGAACGCGTACGGTTTGTCACCTTCTCCGGCGAATTTTATCGTCCCCGGCAAACGACCGCTTTCGTCCATGTCACCCACGATCATCACCGATCGGGACGGGGACGTCCGGATGGTGGTCGGTGGGGCTGGAGGATCCAGAATCACCACCGCCACGGCACTGCTCATTCTTCGCCACCTGTACTTTAAGCAGAGTCTGTGCGATGCCATGAATGCGCCACGCATTCACCATCAGCTGGCACCGATGCAGGTCGAGTATGAGCCAAATTTCGATGCTAAGCTGGTGGCAGAGCTGGCCGCACGCGGTCATAAGGTGGTGGAGTCGAAGGCCGACTTTGGGTTTGCGGCGCTCACGGCCATTGCAAAGCAGGGTCCGCTTGTTGAGGCTGCCTATGACAGACGAAGAGGCGGCAGCGTTTCGGTACGACCACATAGAGCAGGTTTAAGGAACTGCGTTTAGCTAGCGAGGTATGAAACCCGTGTTAAGAAGTAGCATAGCTGTTACGTTGCGCTACCGAAAGTTTGCATCTCACGAAATCTAGAGAGCACTGGAGATAAAATGTTCATGCGTTAAAGATGTGTTAAGATGTTTAAAATAAATAACAGTTAACAGTTTAAAATATGTTAAGATGAGCAATGAAGATGATGCTTTTATTGAAAACGGAACATGTTGTTCAGTTTGTTTTACATCCACATGACACGCGTTTACCGACGCGGATGCATAATCACCTATTGCGTGCAAACGATTACTTGACGTGTACTAATTGCACTAACCATTTAGCATCCACTCGGAGTACCCGTTTCCCCCTAATTAAAATCACGGTAAAATTAATTTACACTCATATTTTATTTCATTAATCTCCGTACCCAATTTAATGCGTACCGAAATGGATAAACAGAACTGGTGTTTGTTTCCCACCGGATTCGCTGACGCGGCAGCCCCATCCCACCCGATCATAATGACTGGTTAGTGTTGGGGATGGGTGTAGGGGCGCAAAATTCAGCCCATCTGGCACTCGGTTTGCAAGGTGGACGATTTAAGCAAAAGGTTTGATGTAATTTGTTTTATGACAACACATGCGACATGCAATTCATCAAACTCAACTAGATCATAAATTTTCACAGTCCGATCTCTTTCGTTCCCTCCGTTCGCGGGAGGGAAAGAGACACGGCCCGGCCTACACTACCCGGCCTACTTGTTTTCCTTACACCGTTTCCTACCGCTTACGGCTGATTACGACGAAGCATGACACTTACTCTGCGAAAAGGGAAAGCATCGCGTTGCCATGGTACCGCTGTTTGAAACGATTCTGAGTGGCGGTGAATTATGATTCTTCTGGCCGTTATTCTGGTGAAGTGTTCTTTTTTCTTTTTCATTTTTTCTGCCTGCTATCCACAAAGTGCATTTCACGCAATGCTATGCATTCGTTCAATAGCGTAGGGGTAAGTAATGAAATTAATTTAAGCAATAAATTTCGTCAGCCTGAAAGAAACCCGGCAAGTGATGTTCGGTAACGAAGAGTGCGGTGAGTAATGAATAATGTAGCGTGACGGCGTCGCATTCGAGCCGGTGTAATATAGATCATAGAAAGGTTTAGCACCATTCCCATTCCGTTCGTAACTCATTGAACGCTTGAATCTAATGTAAATTGAATGTATTCCTCTATAAGGAAATCAACAGTCTGTACATGAATGCATGTATTATTACACTCTCGTACAATAGTACGGGAAAATATTGCTTTAAAGAATGTAAGTGCAGTACTTCAGTAAAATTACAACTTTAATGGCTACTAATAACATGATCTTCTCCATGAAATTGATTGATGGTGGGATTGAATGGGCAGATGCTGTTTCATATGCATGGATAGTTTTCCATTAGAAGGTGATGTACCGTGATAGTACCAGTTCTTTGACGATGATTCTATAAACCCATGGAAAATGGTCATTTTGCTTTCGAAGGTGGACATTTTAACGACATCTCCCAGTTAAGAATGCTGCAACACATTTTGCATAAAGTGCCAAAAGTGGAGTTCCCGCTAAAACTTCGAGCAATGATTGTCCTTTTGAGTATAGACCAAACGAACAAGTAAGGACTTTAGAATTTTAAATCTGCTTAGTATAAGCAGATGAGTGTATATTTTAAACCTCTATAAAACTGTCTATATTATTGAAAAGTCCTTATACTTGTTTTTTTCTTGTTTCTCCTATCTGTTACTAATAGTCCTACTTATTTTCTCATAAGCATCTTCTTTCTGCATTCTTCCAATTCGTAAGTTAAGAGCATAATCGAAACGGAGTATGTGTATGATGAATGTATCTAGTTGTTAAAATTGCTGTACTTCAAATATAACAAAAAACGTTCTTGCTGCCATATTGAAAGCTAACAATGTGCCGAAACGAGTAGCTCTCGAAAAAGTTGTCATGCTTTATTTACGCTGTTTTACAAAAGAGATCCTACAAATGTCGTCCCTCCTCCCAGACGCTTTCGGGCAATTCAAACAGCCTTTCCAGCCTTATTCAGCCTACATTTCCGTTTAATCAAGGTAATGAGTTATTTCACACCTTAACACCGCCACCGTGCGCCGAGGGTGAACCGAACCGGGGTGCGGGTACGCGGAATATAAAATTTCACGCGTAAATTCTCCCTTTTTTAATCTTCTTTGTTGCTCATATTTACGACTCCGCCAAGCGTTCGGGCCACACGCCCCAAAAACGGTAACATCCGCCACGGTTTATCTTTGTCGGTGGCCAGAAAGCAGGCAAGCGACTCTCAGCAGTGGTTCCGGAATTAGGGTAGCCGTAGCCCTTCAAAAGCGTTGCCACTATAACCGTCTATAATCCCATCAGGTGCGAGGAGACTTTCTGCACGGCGCCAGAGGGGGAAAAAGACACGCACAAAAGCAGATGGAATTGTTTGCGTACATTGTGGGTAGCTCTGGCGTTTGGGTACGAAAGTTTTGCTTCGATTCATCGGGCATACCGAAGATCAATCTCCTAACAGAGGATATTGTGCGCCGCGTACGGGGCACGTGTAATGTTTGCCTGCATAACGGCTTCCCTTTCGCAAGTGCTTGCCGAGTGGCTGGCTGAGGAATAATAATTTATTAACACTTTAAGGAGCGACCCAGCGGCTCCATCTCCATTGAAAATTTAAGTTCTTGCTGCGCCAAAGCACCTGATGATATCGGATGATATTCAAAAATATGCACAAAAACACTACCGCTCCAGTGAGTTTCTGGCATTGTGGTGCTGCCGGTCGTGGCAGTGTTTTCTCTTGTCGTCGTATGTTTTTTATCGTCTTGGCAGAAGATATTGGAAGCACAGGACTCTCTCCCGGACTCTCTGCTGGCCTGGCGTTGGCGTGTTTCCGCTTTAATAAAATATTTACAAAAAAATGCTCGTGGATACTTCAGATTCCCGTGTCTCGCAGCTATGCCCCGGCAGCGATATAATATTTGAAACAGGTTGACACTTGCGACAGTGCGCCAAACCATCACCGAACCGGCGCGGCGATGCCGTTCCCGTAGCGCCCCGGTTCGGGACTATCCGCTTATCATGACGGAGCCGGGGTGGTGCGTTTGGTATGTTTTTTCTCCATTCTTTTCACTGCCGTTGTTGTGATTCCTCACAGATATCGCAAGCAAGCTCGAAGGCATTTTTGCAGACTCTAGTCCGCGGTGGCGTCCTTCTTCAGCCAGTCAGTTTGTAGCCGAAAAGAAAAGTGTCGGTGCTGGATGTGTTGTGGTATTTTCCTAGTGCCGACGGGGACTTTCCCTCGCGGCTATGTAGCTTCGGTGCGTTATGAGTTTCATCCCTGCGCGCTGTGCAGGGACAGCCTCGCGCACGAAGAACACATGGGGGTGCGTGTTATTATAGGGATTATTATCAAACACACACACACACATGTGACTCACGTATTCCGCCATCCGATAGCTTCGACGCTGCCTCCCGTTATGCCTGTGCAAACAACTCGAAGCGTAACGCACCGGGGAAACGGGGAAAGATGGGACACAATTTTCGGCACGATTTGGTAGAGGTGAGAAATAATAAGCAAATATTTTGACAAAACATTCTTCGTTCGCAGTTTTTCGTACTGGTTTGGCATGTTGTTGGAAGCCGTTACCAAAACGCACTTTAAAATGTTGCACAAAATTTTAACATGGTTTTATATTAAGTCTACAGTAAAACCGGAAAAGCACCGCAGATTAGATTGGACGTGGCGCATTACTTTGAACTGTCCCTCAGAAAAGCACGGCCGTGTAATTGTCCACGTGCACACACCCGAACACAATTACGCGTTTTGATAGATGTTTTCGTGCCTTATTGAGTTTCCCGCCCCGCTAGCCGCTACGTTTCGAGCCTCAAAGCAAACCACCGTCAAGCATAATTCAATATAATACGAGTGGAAAGCTGTTACACTCTTCAATTTATCATACAAAACCCAGCAACCCATGAGTGTGTCACTGTCTCACTCTCTCTCTCTCTCTCTCTCTCGCTGTCTATCTCGGTCGTTTACCGTCCAGGGTTGGCTGAAGCCGAAGTTGGTCGTCTTTTGACATTCCACGGCATCCGTTGCCGTTCGCACCGTTGCGATGGCCTTCCTTTAATGCCGCACAATTGATGTGTCGCTCTGCGTGATGTCCTTTTCGGAGGCGTAAAATGGGAATCAAGAAAATAAAACTCGACCGCGGAGGTGAAGGTGGAGGCTGGCGTTAGCGTAAGCGTAAGCATAAGCAAAAACCTTATCTACCCACATACGCATGGTAAATCTCATATGAACATGAATATGCGATACCGATGTTTGATACAGATTGAGGCACGGGGAAGCGTTAAAGTTTATGGCTCCCGGCTCACGGTGAGTGGTTGAGTTGGGCAAGTTTTTCGCCCGTTCCCCCAGCCCGAGATGCCCGTAGACGATAATGATAATGGCGTACGGTATGATGAATACAGATGACTATGGTATTCGCGGTATCTGCTATGCGTGCGTTAGCAGAAAGCCCTAATGCTGCGCAGTCCTTTCAGCGGCACAAAAATCCGTAAGTTGCTCAACCGTCGGAGACGGAACGAAGATCGAAAGCCTCGTTCGAGAGCATCGGCATCTCCTGCGGCGGATTTTGGAGGAATTTTTTTTTTGTTGGTTATTTCTGTTCGCTGTTGCTGCTCCCAAGAAACGCGCGCCGCAATGGATTTTCGGATCTGTTCAGCTTCCTCACTTCAACGCAAAAGATTATGAATGGCAAATGTTGGCGACGGCAAAGACACGACGTTGTTCGACTCACGCTCACACACACTCTCACTCTCACTCCCAGCCTGTCAACGTGCGCGTTACCGGCCGATTCCGAAAGGAAAACCGATTTATCGTGAAGGGCGCAACAATTGTTAATAGGAAAAATATGGCGCGGAATATTTCGCAAGATGATGATAAATGATGATTAGATGTTTGCCTCGAACGTGGTGTGAAATAATTGTTGAGTGTTAGAAAGATGATACGATACGGTACGGCTCAGATACTAACGCACATACAGGCATCTTGATGTTAGCGGGAAACCTGTAACAGCGGGATGAAGGAAACCACGACGGTTACGACGTTTTTTTTCCTTCGCCATGGGTATTGTTGCGTAATCTCTTTGATAATACGGTTGGCGGAGAATTTCCATTGAATTCTCATCTTCAAATGAAGCTCATCGTGAACCTTTTACATTGCGTATCGCAAAGTTCGGGAGAGGAAAGCACTAAGCACGAACTTTAAGTCTCTGTTTGTGAGGAAAGGCGAGCATGTGAAGTTTTTTTCTGGCTACTCCGATGGTTGCATGAGTTTGGAGGATTAATCGTAATGAAAAGAAAATACTTTCCGCTAGTGAGCGTTAGTAACTCGAACATGATTAGATACATTTATCATTACTTTGCTTAGTTCATTTTTTCGCTCGAGGGGAAAACCATTAAGTATTGAAAGCATCGATGTTCTTTCCCGGAATAGAGTTTTTTGCCACATGTATAATTATAAAAGTAACAACAACTTTAAAAGGCATACCGTTTGGTTTGCATTTCTTTGCTTGATCGATGAAAAGACCTGCCCTGGTGGAAAAGTGAAAAAGTCAAAATTTATAGTCAGATATCGAATATATCAAAAATAACATAAGAGAATTACACTGAGCGAGAATAAAACACGCTCTTGCTTAGGCCGTATGAAATTTCAAGAACGTTTCCCTTTGTATCATGCGAGAGAGGGAAAAAGCGTTATTTATTTATTTACTTACTTAAAGTAGTTACGGCCTGGCCGTATTTCTGGAAATAGCGTTGTAGAACTACAACAACTACAACTACAAGCACAAAATCTTATGTTTAATGCCAATTTCTTTTGTTCCTGTCGAATTGCTTTTGTACCCAAAGGAATGGTGACAAAAGTGGATAAAATGTAATAATGATTGAATAATTGGAATGCTCCGATTCTCCGTTCAAATAATGGTTCCATGAAATGTGATTCAATAGGTTTGCCATGTTGACTTTATCATTTACCAACACGTAGAGAAATTGTGCTCCAAGAACTCATCAGACTGGCATTATTGGTTGATTTATCATAGAAATGCAAAAATGGATATAATGTAATAAGTATTGGAATGCGAGCAGCTGCATTTCTACTAAATCGAAGAGGGCTGTGCAGTTCTTCAAGTTTCTCTGTTCAAATAATGGTTTGATGAAAATCGATTTAAAAGACTTACTGTTGGAAGCGTATGTCACTAATCACTTGAGTAGTAGAAGTTTCCCTTATTTAAGTGGTGAGTGGCGAAATGCGCTAGCGAGCTCTCTCTCTCTCTACGGCAGCCGAGTGGTGCACAGCAAGAGCGTTCTTGCGTGTGTTTTTAATATTATTGAAATCCGTTTTAATTGTAATTTGTATTGTTCATTAGGTATTAAATAAACGGCCATCTCATAACGATACAAAACTTACCATGTTGACTTCATTTATCAACACATAGAGAAATGGAGTTCCAAGGATTCCTTAGACTGTCATTGATGGTTGATTTGTCATAGCAATCCATTGCAACGTTTAACATATTCCAAACTCTTCATATTCTTTTATCAATCATTTCGAGGAACATTATTCTATTGACAATAATCAGATTGAAATAACGAAATTGTTGCCATGCCATGTGTTTTTTAATATAAAAAATCTTTTAAATTAAACCATATGTAATTAATCTAATGCTAATAATTAACGATAATAAAACCATCAAGTTAGTTTAATACTGAATATTCCTCGAATATTGCACTCCTATTATTTAATGAAGGGAATTTACAAAATAAACATCAAATGGTTACCGCAAACCAGAAACACTTACGGTGGAATAAAACAATTTATTCCATCTCTAATTAAACGAATTCGTGCGCTCACATTGCAGGAAAATATAAACCGTTTAGCCGTGTGGTCCTCAGCCCCAGCCTCGAAACACATTGTCCTCGCACTGTCCTCCCAACCACGGGGTGAAATAAAAAGCGTTCGAATGTAAAATAAACCAAACTTTGGCGTCTTCCGCAATAAAAAAAGGCGCCCACTCGCGGCACATAAACCGTTTCGGGACATATTTTTATGAGCCGTTTTACAGCGGCAACGAATAAAACCGATTCGGGCGGATTTGCTTACGAGCGTTTTATCGCACCGCCCCGGCTGTTGTACCACGGATTTCTACACCTCCGATCCTGATGGATTCCCCAATCCCAAGGCACCACTTTTGACGGTCTCGTGCGGCTCCTGCGAAGCGGTGCGAAAAAAAGGATTGGCAAATAAATCCACCCCGTTGGCCGCTTCCACGTTCGTCCGTAGCGCAGGGCGTAGATTTCGGATACCGCCATTCGAGTGGCGTGTTCTGCGTGTTTGCGTACAATCGTAAGCACTTGCCACACACACACACACACACACACGCACACAATGGGTACACAAAACAAGCATAAGCTCGGTGACACACCTGTGAACACTCGTAAACATTGTTCTAACCAAAAGGTGCCATAGGTGTTGCCGTTTTTTTTTTGTTGCGTTTGTTGGTGCTTTCCGTTTCCCTTCCTTCGTTCGATGGGGATAGATCGAAAGCGTTGTAAAATGTGCTTTATTTACTCTTCTTAAAACGGTAACATGTTAGCCGATGAACATGTTGTTGGCAGAATTTGAAGGCTCACATTACAAGGCTCGCGTTATCATCAAAATCTCGTCTCCACATTTGAAGCGAAAGAATATGATGATATCGTGCGAGCGTTCGAATGTGTTCTAGTAAAGCGCATTATGCACGTAACTAGCAGCTTAAGAAAAGTGTATCCTGCTATGGTCGCAAATGATTCACGTTCGTACCGAGGTACTTTGGAGCACCCTTCACCACCGTCGAGAGCGGACCAGAACAAGCGAAGGGTGGTCGAACAATACTTAAAGCGACACTTAAATTTATCCATCCATCCTAGTGCAATCGCTTCAGCTAAGCGAACACTTAACCATTCCCCCACACCGAGAACCCCAACCCGGCCAGCCCGGTGAGCCCCGAAAATGAGCGTAGTAGTAGCGTGGCCATAAAAAAACCCCCCTCCCCCCACCGAATGTATCCGAATCTCCGACGGTAGCAATTAAGCGAAGCCGAAACGAGGCTTAAAAGACACATTTCATGACGGAAACTTTTCGAAAGGGTGCTCCAGTTTGATCCATTGCGCCGAACGGTGGCGAGCGTGGACGGTTCGGATGGTTCCGAAATTAGTTGCATAAAACTCGATTATGACTCCGTCGGTCATTGCATTTATCATCCCGCTTGGGCACACCAAAAGCACGGTGAGTTGAGACAATTCTATCGGCTGCCGAAGCAACCTTCAGTGGGATGGATTTTTCTTAGGGGTTTAAAAGTTCTTGCTCATTTTATCTAAGCACCCGGTACGGGATTCGGTTCGGTTGTTTTTCTTTCGGCACAGAACGTCGCCCCGACCCGTGGCTGGTGGATGATTTTAGTTTCCGTACACCCTTCGAAGGGTATTGCGGGAGATAAACCGGTCATCGGTAGATTACTTCCTCGCGCAACAATAGTGCCGGTTCGGACGGTGGCAAAGCTTCGGTTCGGAAAATTGGTTGGATTTATCTTAGAAGCAAAAGTTCTTCGATTTATTTTCCAATGACAGTTACAAAGGAAACTTTATTTCCTTCGTACCCGCCCGACGAGTGGGCTGGGCGTGTGGGAGTGGGAGTGGGTATGTGCATACCGTGTGCCAGCGGTGGTAGTTGTCGATTGTTTTTTCTTTTTCTTATGCGAGTAGAATCGCAACAACATCAAGCTCTTCACCGTAATTCCTTCGCATGAACAATCCCAAGGGCTGAAAATGATCAGCTACAAAAGGTGCGGGATTGGTCATGTCGTTTTCCTCTTTCTTTCTTTTTTTTTGCCTCTTCTTTGGAGCTCCACCGAAACTAACCTAAACTAGAGCGGGGCGGGATTCGTGGGCTCCCTTAAGCGTGTCTGTCCCTTTTCATGCTCCAGCGGGCAGGAGAGCGTCAGCGTATTTCCAAACATGTCTTGTGTTGTTTGCCGGTTTTTTTCTTCTTTTTTTTATTTGTTTGTTTGCTCCTCCTCGGGGAAAGAAGGTTCTTGGTTCATTCCGTCACAAACGAATGCTGAGAATTTCAATTATTACACAGTCAATTGGATACGATAAGAACCGCTCGCAGCATTAGTATCAAATTTCGCTTGCAACATCCAAACGTACCGAGGCGCAAAAAAGGGGATGGATAAAAATTCATAAAAATAGCATTGCCCAACAAAACACACACACGAGCGTGCGACGGTCAACCGGAAATCAAGCCGATCGAGGACGGATTGGCGACGATGTCGTCGTCGGAGGCAAGAACGACAAGTGGAAGAAGCTGTGCGAGCATAAACCCAATAAATGGATTTTTATTTATGGTTTATTTGTTTGTGATGCGTCTAAATGACAGTAGATTGGATTACACCGATTTATAGTGTCGGCTAGATGCGATAAGGTAAAGCCTGCGTCTGTTCAATCGTTTCCATACGGCTACACATACGACTTACGATTGTTGAATTGTTTTCCAAAAAAACGTATCAAGACCGAGAGTGTTGTGAACTTTATCGGTGCCTTGATTAGAACAATTTCACAAAAAGTAGCTGTCGTATTTATGGAAACGTTTTCCACAGAATAGATTGTACGCACGTTAGAACAAAAATGAAATCATATTAAAATGGAAAATGCTGCACCTTAAGCGTACTTCATTACGAGGAAGCAAACAAGTTAAAGGATACTGCAAACCGTGCACATAAACAAGCTTGACCAAAACTAAATCATCTTAAATAGATGAATAAATCAAACCGTAATCAGTTTAAACGGACGTTCTGAACGACCAGCGGCAGAAAGGGCCGCCTCAACCGAAACTCAAAGAGTAAAACAGGGAACGGGAAAAGGGCGCACCACCCTACCGCAGCTCCGAAAGAGAAGAAATGGTAAAATATCCGGAAATCTAAACGAACGGAAATCCTAGATGATGATCGTCATCAATAACCTTCTTTTACGCGCGTGTTTTTTTTTTTGTTTTCGTTGTTGTTTGCAGCATCCGACGTCTCCTTCATTGTTATTCGTGCTTCAGCCGCTTAGCTGTCGATGAGACTTATTAATGAGCTTACACAACGCTGTCCGTAGAATTTAAAGCACTATCGGTTTATCTTTTGATTAGCCAAACAAATGAAGCCACCAGTGCGCCAGTTTAAAACGGAACACAAAGCCATTCGATTCCAATTTGCTTGCGAAAGTTGCGGGTCTGTGAAGTTGAGTAGGGAAAAGAATTGATTTCATGTTTTAACAAGATTGTTTTGAGGACTTTCTGAAACGCCGCAGTTGGGGCGCTAGTTTGCATTTCTGCAGCTGAAGATTGTGTTGAGAAAATGTCCTTACTTGCTTAAAACATGATATTTTGCTTTGATTAAACTAAAGACATATCAACAACGCGTGTTTTTTAGGTAAATATTGCTCGTGCCATAATTTTTAAAGAATGCTTTCGAAAGTATGCTTCATACGCAAAAGAAAATGGGGAAGAAAATGAGATAAAAGAAATTTACGATGTTTTGTTTCCGGAGCGTGTCCGTTTACGCGGCCATCTTATTCCCCGGCGATACGCACTTCTCCATCTACTACACCTTAATCTTTCGATAACCTCCTGGAGACAGCTGGGAAGGGATCCCCATGCAAAAAAATAATACAAAGGTACCTAAATCCTTCAAAAGCGAAATGATGACAGTGGAACACAAGGTAATTAAGATTTCACTACAATCAGCAGCGGCTACCGGAACGCTCCCCGGGAGTGTTTTGTGCTGAAAAAAGGCACACAAAAACAAAAGCGTGAAGCGTACGGTAGGAAGAGCACAGCTGGCGTTTAGCGGCAATCGGGTGTCGAGTGGTGTAGCTGTAACGAGGCTTGCGTCAGCATCGTGCTGACAGAATTATAAAAAATTAAACCTGGGTGGGTCGGCGTAAAGCCCACCTCCCCACCGCTCGGCTTCTTACTATTTAATGCTTCATCCTGGAAAGTTCAATTTAGCAGCGCACCGCAAGGGGGAACTAGGACTAGGAACACATCTGCGGCAACTTTATGGATATGATTTTTTAATGACAATAGACAGCGAAGCATGTTGGAGCGTGTTGAAGCATTTGGGTGGGTCGGGTGTTGCGAATAGTCCCCTTCTGGCGAGTGTGATTAATACAGTTACGAGCATTAGAAACACGAGGTGCAAATAAATTTAAATAAATTGAGAGGTCTTTCCTACATGGTAATGTGATATAATTTCGATGTAGTGGTGCACTTTAAATAACTCACTTTTAACAGTTTCAACAAAATCTTACACTCCCAAGCGCCACAACTTACGGTAAAAATATGTCATCACAGTCTTTCACCATCACACTTCGTCTTGTCTTTTGTTCAAAATATCATCATTTTATTTGTTTCTCTCACCGCACCACCGAATCCATCCGACCGGGCTTTTGCAATCACGCCAGCGAGCGATCGCTTACAGATGCCGGCGGTGAATGGAATTACTTTTTCCTACGCCTATTTCTCGCCACCGCTTACAGAAAATCACTATTGGAAGTAGTTTGCCTACAACTACCGGTTACTAATAGCAATGCGTTCAGGATGGCAGGATAATTGTCCGTGTATTTTATTTCCTATCATCCACACCAATCAGTCAAATGAGTCTGTGGGCTCACGTAATTTGGATAGCTATCGATGTGAAACTCAAATCGAATCAAAGTCAATCGGTTTAGTTGCCACTTTCGTCATTGGTGTGGCTTTTTCTATTCGTACCGTCCTTTCCCTTCGATGGCGGCAGGGCTGTCAAACCATCGTGAGCCTACTAAGCAAGAAGATAGTCTAGACTGTAGATTTCACCGTTACAGCTGAGAAATTAATAGTATCGCCTACCGTGATCGTCCCGACACAGGTTGAAGCATTTGACGTCTAGCTGAGTACGTAGCATGCTTATCTAAAAATGTCGTAGCAATTACGATCAATAATGGACCAACAATTCAGTTAAATAATCATGCCTTCCTTTGAGCCCTACTTGTACAAGCATTTATAGATTCAGTTCACATCGTACGTCAAGGGCATGCCAGCGGGAGGGAGCTATATACAAATAGTGACCATTGCAAATCTGTACTCACACCCGTGAAAAGAGTTGGTCGGAGTGCAGTCGAATCTAACGGAATGCTGAAGCGATGGCCACAAGGTAGGTGTATTTTTGTTGTTGTTTCAGATATGTTGCTTTTCATTCTAATATGCCAGTATTTCATTGATCCTCACGTATTGCTCAATGGTCTACACGCAAGCTTGTAGGATATTTTTCCCCTCTTTCCATTAGATGCATTTTCACCGGAACGAATTTCGACGACGGGCGTGCATGAATATTGTTCCAACTATGACGGCGCGCTCGATTAATCTACTGCAGCAGTTACCTACTGCAGGCGGTGTGTTGGTGCGAAACAAACTACGATTATCGCGCTATTAATTAATACTCATGGTTATGAAAAACGCAACTCGGCGAGCCAAACCAAAGATGCTGGTCATTGAATGTACAGTAGTATTTTGTATTCGCATTATTTACAAGCTGTGCCCACTGGGGTTTTTTTTTATGACGGGCAGGCCTTGGGAATATATTTATAAAGATCGTTTTTGTCAGTGTTACCTATATCACCGGTGTTACATAGTACATGAAGTTTAAAAGCAAAAACCCAACAAAAATTCTTATCAACTAACTTTAAACTATAATAAGAAAAAAATGAGTAATAGTTTGGAGATTTATATTCTGAAATTCGCGATACTAAAAGGCTTTGTTGAAAATAGTTTGTTGTTAAATTTGTGCGTTAGATGCGGTTTGTATAACATGCAAATACAAGAAATCAGTTGAATGCAAGTATAAAAATATAATAAAATTTCGATATACGTACCGGATGGGAAAATAATAACTAGTACAACAATAAATGACTAACAAGCAATTATGAGAGAATCGCACCGATCACGTGACTGCCGTCAATGATGAAAGGTAACGACTCGAACGGAGGCAAACATCGTGCATTGATGTATCCGGACATAGGGGTAACGGCTAGAGCAGTAAAGTATATCAAATTTATACATTGTTCGGTTTAGTGCAGGCCGTTAAATAATTTGGATGCTGCAGCGGATGCTGCGTGTTCCCAGCGAACGCGACCGAAGCTTCCTGGCCATTAGGGATAGTGTTGGCTCCATTGTTGCTCGCCTGGGCCGGAGCATGATTATCTAAATTATTTGTTTGCATGCCGTGCCTCGTCGGCGATACGCGAGATGGCGATCGGGACGATTCTTTTCCGTGGAAGGACGAAACGACGGACACGGGGAGATGGTGGTGGCCCGAAGGAAAGTGATGAACTACTGAAGGCGCTTGTTGAGTTGCGGGAGGCTGCGGTGGTGGTGGCGGCGGTGGCGGAGTGGCTGTAGTCGACAAAGGCTGCTGATGGTGCGGATGTGGATGATGCTGCTGGTGCTGGTGCTGCTGCTGCTGCTGCTGCTGATATGGCGAATTATTAATCATGTTGATGCTGCTGGCCGATGCCGTCGTGACCGAGCTCGGTACGGACGACCAGGTGCCGTCGTGCTTGGACTTGACGAACAACGGCTGCTCGACCGATCGACCATTATCACCGAAATTGAGTTTATTATCCTTATTGTAGCCTATTTTGTTGTACTTGGCCGTTCGTTTAATCGTGCCAAAAAGCGGTGTATGGGGCACACTGCTGCTGCCACCGCCACTTGGAACGCTTCCAGCTGTGCCGTTCATCACATCCATCGTCAGCGTGGACGAGGCGGCCATCGGTTGCCCGGCCGGAAGTAGGCTACAGTGGCTTCCAGTGTTGAGATTACTTACCGTTGAGCCACCGTACGATGATCCCATGCCACCCATACCAGCGCTATAGCTGGCCGTGGGGCCACCCGACGGTGAGCATTGATTCAAATTGTTCAACATGTCGGCCATCCGATTTTCGATGATGTTCATTTTCTGGCTTTTCATGCTACCACCGGCACCACCACCACCACCACCACCACCACCAAGCGGCCTTCCGTTGGCGTCTCGCTCGCGCTTATCGTGTACTCCGATTTGTTGTTGCTGCTGCTGCTGCTGCTGCTGCTGTTGTTGCGTTTGCGACTGTATCTGAGCATGCAGGGCCTGCTGCGGTCCGTGGGGACCGTACTGGGCTTGGAGTTGCTGCTGGTGGCGCTGCTGATGTTGTTGATTTATGAAATTATTGTAGTGACATCCACCGGACGCTGCAGTGGCCGCGGCAACCGTGGGCGCTGAGTAGACATTTTTACCATCGAATTGATTTTGGGTGTAGAGCTGGGCCGAGCGGCCCACTAGGGTGGTGGAAGCGTACGCACCGTAGTTGTCATAGCAAGGGTCCGTTTGTCCCAGATCGTTTTTGAATGATGAACAACCGGCCACTTCCGCGTAGTCGGGCATATTCAGTGGGGACAGTCTGTACCGAAATACCGCCACCGTTGCCATTAATTATAAGAAAGGACGAGAAAGAGACACGAAGAATAAACAGATAAGCATAAAGCAGGATAATTATGCGTGTATCGCGTGTGGTGTGTGTGTGTGTGTGTGTGTGTGTGTGTGTGTGTGTGTTTGTGTGTGTGTGTGTGTGTGTGTATCATAAATATATTTTAATTATAACACATAATGCAAAACGGCATACGGCCAATACTCGCGACGGAACATAAATTTGTTCAACGAGGCTTGCATTGTTTGGAAGATTAATTTAACAAATGCATAAACTTTTGATAGTGTTGTAGTTTGTCTCGTTTCTTTTTTTTTTGTGTGTGTCGTTCCTCGTGAAGGTTTTATCTTCGTACAGAATCACGTGGGCGTTTGTTGGAACCGCGTTAAAGCTCTCGTTTTATCCGTTCGACAGCCAAGGAGCCCTCCAGTACGAGGGTAATGGATTGCAATTTAATTTTCCCTTCCAACAGACTACCGGAGCGGAATATTCCACTGGGAGTGTCATCGTGCATTAAGCTTGCATTTTCAATTTGCTAGCAGAAATGGTTAGTTGATTGTGTTCTTTCACTCTCGCGATGTGCTTGCACTCATGGAATATATATTTTGCATAATCTTAATTGCTCTTTTTACATTCTTTTGCATCGGGAAGGATGATAACGCATCAACGTAGCATTGAGTGTAGTTAATAGCAACGGTTAAGCCAGGGTTTAGACGTCACATCGCTTCAACACAAAGGTATGTGCCACACAGCAAAAACACAACATCCTACTTGCGATTTTACAAATCGCTTAAAATACTGTGTCACCCCGTTTCAATCGATCACTGTCACCGGGCCTATGCTATCCGGGTTTTTTGCTGAATCAACGAACGTAAAATAGTTTCCGCTTACACATAAGTGTTGAACAAATATGTGATGGGAAAAGTTTTCATTCCCGACAGTGGCGGTAATTTCCTTGACGACGTGAGTGAAGGTCCTCGACAAAACATTTATTTGAAGATGCTAGTTCGCACAGTTTGCACCACTTCATCCGTAACCCGCTCCCGCGGCGGGAGCATTCTACCGACGCCACGTCGGTGAAAACACAACATAGCATGTGCCGACGGTGGACCGTTTTGTAAGACATAGGCATATTTACCGCGACAAAGACGCTCGAGAGCGTGGCTGTGGTAAACAACTGACACTATCGTTAGTGGGAAAAGTTTCATCGAAACGCTTCTAGCCCCAGCCCAACCGGTTGAGTGAGAAACGTTAACCTCCAAAAATTTACGAACTCCATTACTTTGCGCAAGCCTTTTGAAGTGATCCCCATTATCCCCAGGCCCGGCCGGGTAGATTGGGACGGGCAATCGGTTAGCCGAGCCGTGTATCCTTTCATGATGCTGAAGTTTTATTTGTTTGCTCTTACCCTCATAGTTCTATTGGTGGTGGAGACAAAACAAGCGCGTTGGGGGATGGGTGAACAAAGTGTGGAAGATGTGTCGCATTTTGGGTGCTTTTTAGTCCTGTTGATTGTTTGGAAAACTATTTCGAAAGCTCTCGTTCGGTGGCCGTATCGCTACCACCCGGCTGTCATCGGCCTACCCTCTTGTGTGGTGTGGTGTTTGTTTAATGTGTACACAATTAGGCATAATTAAGAAGGTTGTTTAGAGAAGACACCCTCACACTCTCGCCCGCAGCGGTGGCATAAAAGGGGTTTGAGGTTTGAGCACGTGCCCGTTACATATGCCCAAGGAGGAGGAGATTTTAAATACAACTATGTTTTGGCAAGATAAAAAAAAAACGAATGGAATCATACTGAAAAGTGACACAAAACTGGTCATGTGGTGTGCACGTATGAGACTGATGGCAGCAGAAATGAAATATAGTCAAACACATAAATCCACGTAGTCCAATTCTTACCGTTCGTAGTCGGGCAACGGCAGTGTGGGAGCCGCCGAGACCTGGGCGTAGTCGGTGATGACTTCCTTCGTAATATCAGACGCTTGTCGCCAGACGCCACCACCGGGATCGATCCACACGCCATTTGGATTCAGGGGAAGTGTAGGAAATTTTCGAACCGTACCGATGGCGTGATTACCTGAAATCGTGTAAATGTGTTAACAACTTTCTTCACCGCTTTCTTCGCCACGCTTAACCGTAAGCTGGAGTGATAATAGAACAGGAAAACCAGATTTATCGTGTGACCAGCCAACGTACGCCAGTTGTATACCCCTTTCGCTTCGACCACCACAAACGCGTTTCGATTGAAGGGTTTTGTTTGAAAACTTTCATAAGCATATTTTTTGGATGGCTCTGCACATTCGAGCGACATGCAATCGAGGACATGGCGGAATGCTAAAGCGCCGTAAAGCGATTTACAGCGGAGAAACGCGATATGGCATGATACGATAAATTATTTCGTGACCATGCATGTTTCCCATTCTAGTGGCATGTCAAGAAATTTAGTTCCGTGCTTTGCAACCCGTGGAGGGGTTTTCTTTTTTTTTGTATTGCTGTTGCCGTGAGGCGCTATATGTCACATGCGATGCACAACGGCATCGTTTGTTATTGAATTTTGTGAGAGACGTATGGGTAAAAACGTTCTTTTCAATAAACAATCAAGTTATGAATCATGCTTTTCGCTTGATAAGCGCATGGCACATGGGAACGGAACTATGTGGATTCTTGTTTTATGCAAGTTGGTAAGGTTTTACTGTACCCTATTGAGATGGTATGTTTTAATTTTTTTTCAAATAATCATTAGTTTACGTTAAAATTTAAAATAAACAACTACCCTACAAACACCGCTGTTAACCTCGAAATTGTATTCCAATTCATTAGTATAGTAAAAAATAATAAAAAATCCTCAATTTGAACACCCTAAACAACGCAAAAGAATTCACCGCAACGGTACAAAATAATGAAATTGCCATTCCATACAAAAAGTATTGTACAATGTAGAGCAATACCACCCCTTGTAAAATGTACTTCCGAAGCACAATTATCGCAATACTCTCACACCGTTCGGTGAGCATTTATTTATGTGGTGTGGATGGTTGCGACTTACCATGCATATTGTTCAACGAGCTATGCTTCATAAATTGTATCCTGCGGAAGATGATGATGGCACCGAACAGGAAGACGATAATGGCAATGATGGAGCCAAGTAGTATAATAAACCACGTTTGCGTCAGTATGTCGTGCGAGTAGTCATGGTTTATAGGATACCTTTTGAAACAGAAACGGAAGAAAATGCCATGGGGATTTGTTAAAGTTTTTTTTTTTGTTAATTATTCGTAGCTTCTTTGACATGTTTTTATGAAATAAATATTCCAAATTGTCTAATGAAACTCTAGATCTTACCTCGTGTAACCATGATCGAGCCGCTTGGTGTGAGGGTCTAACCTTAAAATCGAAGGAATACTGTACGGACCAACGCCAACTTTGGTTGACGCCGCGATGCTGACGGAATAGGTCACACCGGCAGACAAGTTCGCCAGCAGCAGCTTCGGCGCCTCGCCGTCGACGGTCATGTTGGTGAGAACTTTGGACATGTTATGAACATCGTAGCCTCGGATGACGATGTGGTAGTGTTTTAATTTTCCTAATGCATACCGAGCAAAGCGATCGACAAGCGAGTTAGTACGAATGTGTGCGAAAAACTTTTGATTGTTTCAGAACAATTTACCATTAATGCTGCGATTGCTCGGTGGGTCCCATTTGAGGTACACGGCAGAAGTGTTCAGCAGTACGGCCTCGAGATTCACCGGTGGTGCCGTCGGGACTGGAAAGATATTTTAATAGTACCCGTGATTGAGATGTTGTCCGCTTTATTTGTTCTCTTTCACTTACCATCCTCCAGTGTGCAGGTTGATCTAGAATTCGACGGACGACCTTGGATTGTTTTGAAAAACGGTACGAGGAAAAACTCGTACTCGGTAAACTTTTCGAGTCCATTTATCGTGCAAGCGGAGGCGCCTCCACCGTGAAGAACTGTCAGTGTCCGATACGTTCCGTTGGAGTTTATTTTACGTGAGTAGATATAGAATCCTTCCACGTACTGGCCGTTCACGATTTCCCACACCAAACGTACACTTGTAGCGTCGGATGCATTAGCCTCGAGCAGGTTCACAACTTGACCCGAAGAGAGCGTTGCTTGCGCTTCGCTGAGATTGATGTCTTCACCATGATTGAATTCTCGCCCGATCGTTACCGGATCCGACATGAGGCTCGGAATACCCAGCCCCTGGTCATTTTCAGCACGAACGATGAAAATGTAACTGACGTTTGGTGAAACCGGAGCGTACGTGTAGCTAGTCGATGAAACCTTATAAGGAACTGTCATCCATCCCTTAGCCATATCACTCGAAAACACTTCAATCAGGTAGCCATTGATATCGGACGCACCGGGGTTGATGCTAGGCAACCACGTTATGGTAATGGAGCTGTTGGTGAGGCTAAAAATTTGTGGCTTGCCCGGAGCACTTGGAAATTCGGACGCTTCTGGGGCGCGGTAAAAGTGTATGTTCGGATTGGTCGGTGATTCTACGCGTAAGTAAGCACTCCAGGTCGATTTTCCGCTACGGCTGCTTGCCACGCACGTGTAAAGTCCCTGGTCGAGGCTTTTTTCCAGCTCACGCAACATAAGCGTACCATTTTCCGTTACATTGATGCGCTCCGAGGGTACCACGGGATTTCCGTCGAGATACCAGGAGATGATGGGATTCGGATTGCCCACTGCACTGCAGGGCATCGATACGGCGGACTTTGTGGGAAGTGTCTGATTGGTTGGGCCCTGTATAATGATCGGAGGCGGTCGATCGTCCTGCGAAGCAACCATCAACCGGGCCCTCACACTGATCGATCCGACACTGTTCACGGCACTGCAAACGACCACAAGGCCGTTGTCAGATTTGGTAGTTTGTGGGAGTGTTAAGACGGTGAGACTTTCTTGGGTGTATGTCGTCTCGAACCTATCGAACGACGTACCGGGAAAGATCAACGTTCGGTTGCCTTCGATCGACCAAAAAGTCGTCGGTTTTGGACGGCCATCCGATTTACATTCGAACGAAACGTCGTGAGGGGCTTCCACAACCTGCGGCACAGGTCTGATCGAAAGATGGGGAGGAGCTACAAGAACCAAAATCGATAGTTTTAGCGACAAGTTGCGAAAACCAACGCCCAAAGCCTACTCTGATGTACGTGTACTTACAGTGTACGGTTAAGGTGCCCGTTGCCGATATAGCTCCAACCGCATTATCCGCTTCGCAGCTGTACTCTCCTTCGTCGTCCAAAATGACGTTCTCTAATCGAAGGCTCCTATCTTCCAGAATGTGCACCCGATCCAGGGGCATGTTACCTCCGGATGCGGAACGACGCCATAGCACGTCGGGCATTGGGTCACCACCGACGCGGCATTGAAACGTTACAGACGCACCTTCCACCACAGTTTGATCGTGTGGGCCACGTATCAAGAACGGTTTGACTGGGAACGATAGAGAAGCGTAGAGTCCAAAGTTCGCCCGCCCGTAAGACAAAAACAGTTTCCGTCTGTAAAACTTACCGTGCACTTTGAGAAAAGCGGTTGCCGATTCCCGAACGCCAACTAAGTTTTTTGCGATGCATTGATACTGTCCTTCGTCCGTTTGGCGTACATCCTGAATAGCTAAATTACCACCGTCTACGATGCGTATGCGCTTCGACGCCTCGACGTCGAGTTTTTGACCGTTTTTGCGCCACGCTAGCGTTGGCTCGGGGATACCCTTCGGTGGGCCACATTCAAGCAGCACCGTTTCCCCCTGCGCAACCCGGGTGTGCTGTGGTTCGAGTCGGAATTCTTCCCTTAAAACTGGAAAATTGCAAAAGGAGGTTATGTTAGTTAAACCTTAGAAAATTTGTCTTGCATCGATGTGGTGGTATCAATCATTTCCCAGTTGCACAGCTGTACACTTGAAGATATAGATAACGTTTTACACGTAACAGTTAACTGAAGTTAGTTTTTGCGGACTCAAACACAACTCTACTATGCTTACTATTATTAAAACGAGTTTTACATTTCTGAACTTTTGTGTATTTGATTTCGACGCACCGTTTCACACTACCGTTGAAACGAGCAATGTGTGTGTTTCAATAGTTTCATTTTACATCTCATTCACACGTTGGGTTTCTAGTTCCATGTAAGCGCTGTGTGCTGAATTAAACCAAATAAAATAGCAAACGACAAACAATCCGATCCGCAGACAGACATTGAAGGTCCTGGCGCTACAGAATCTGACCACGGAAAGCATTCTACAATGGGTTACTCAGCGAAGCTTCTGCGAAGACCGATATAATGGTAGGGAACGAACTAAAAGGCACGCTCCGGGGGGGGGGGGGGGGCAAACTGTCGCAAAAGCGTAGCACATAATGAAAAAAAAAGCTGACCAATATTCCTAGGCGTTGCCTGCAAAAACATACCGAAGGGAGCAAACAACTACAAAATATTCGAAATCTGACCAACCTAGCGGTTTTTATGATCGTCTGCGATGCAAATGGAAATTTTATTTGCATTTTTGGTGCCATTCGTTATGTTCCGTTAGCTTGTTTGTGTGTATTTTTGTGTGTTTTGTCCCGGCATTTGCGCTGCCCGTGAGTGGCATTTTGTGTAGGGTTTTACCGTTGGCATTTTGTGTGCTTTTTCACTTTGGTCCTGTTATTTTTTTTTCTGTGGCCGCTTGTGTGTGTGTGCTCCTATCTTTGCCCACTAATTTCCCTAGCCGTTAGTAGCATAACTAGCGTAAATAGTTTTATAGTAGCTTTACCTCGAAACTGATGGTTCGGAGTGGTCACTGTGTAGGATTTTATTTCCATTGTCGCTGGATTTTTGTTTTTCTTTTTGTTACATTTCCCTGGTATGCGAGCAAACTGATTTAAATTTATTCGGAACGTTTGTTTTCCTACCGGCTGCCGAATAGATTGGGATTACTCTGTTTGCAAAACGTCAACCATTCGTCAGAAACGTTGGAAACGTTGCGCATAGGAAGCTTTGTGAAAAATGTTTGTGGGTTTTGCTAAACGTTTTCTCGAGTAAAACAAAAAATATCTATGGAGCAGAGCAAGGCACCGAATGAAAGCAAATCGGACGGAAAACTATGGGTGCTTGTTAAACAAACTATTTGAAAGAAAAATAATAGAGCGCGAATGAGCAACGGGCCGGAATTGATTGCAATAACGCAAAGCAACAAACGCAAAATTATTGATTAGCGCACGTCTTTTCGCGTTCGAAAACGTGACACATGATCGGTATTTGTATCCCATCGCATCGCTTGAACTAGAAACAACAGTTTAAAGGAGAAAACACGATGAAAAAAAAAAACCCATTTCGTATGTGACTAGAATCTGGACACATTTCAAAAGCCTTTTCTCCCCCCGTTCGTAGCTGCTCTGTAACAAGGATACGCACGTTGCTCGAAACGAGTTTTGTCTGTCAACGCAGACAGACAGCCAACGAGGCAGAAATTTGGATCGGATACGTAGTTGCTGAAGTTGATGGTCTGTTGCTAACGAGCAGCAGAAAATGGCTTGCTCCGCAGGGTTTTATCAACATTATCTTCCGCACACATAACTGACTTTCAAATCCCGGTTACATTCATTCATAATAAATGCAAAGGATCGTGTGCGCGCGGTCGACCAACGGCGAACCCTTTGAAGGGAGAGATTGTGCGGACATGGGTTTGCTTTGCGTTTCGTGACTCACCCCTACGTGCTCTTGAAAATCAATAGATTCCTATGAAAAGCAAAACAAAAATCTAAAACCGGTGACATTTCCTCAGCGATGGTGTTGTTTTTTTTTTTGGTTTCAAAGCAACTGTTCAAAGTTTACTGTACGTAATGCGTTTTGACATCATTACATAACAACACACGCCATGTTTCATTGAATGTCTGCTTAAACCGTTATCGCCTATGCACAGCTCGATTATCCACATGTGCTCTATAGGCGCTCAACAAGTGTTCTCTTCTAAACGCTCCCATCAAACCACGGGAGCCAGAAATGTTTCATCTTTGCACGTTGGTTCATGCGAAGGATAATAAATTGAAATGCTTCCGGCGATAGAATAGATGAAACAAGCTTGTTGCTATTTTTAATTAAATTTATTTCATCACCTCTCCCACTGCTGGGACCATGGTGTGGGGTGGCGTTGGCGGGGCAGCCACATCGGAAGTAGTTGTTCGTATCATACTTGTATTGAAATCCCACGGTGGAAGTTCTGCACTGTAGTATGTATGCTTCATGCGCGCTACAACCTGAACTCCCCATGCTCAGATTTTTCACCACATTCCTGCATGCGAAACTCGACACTGAATCGCCGGTTCATTCATCATATACGACACAGATGAACTTGGCCGTTAGTATCGTTTTTCAGACTGTTGAAATGAAATGCACGCTAGAATGTTGCTCTTTCCCCCCCCCCGCAAGTGGTAGGGGAAGCATGCCGTGGTCGCTTGTCCGTACGAGGCGACGCACACGCTTGTGATGAGGGAAAATAAAAATCAGATGCATACATCCAAAGTTTAGCCAGAGGCTTAAGTGGATAAAATACATATTCATCCTGTGGTCCGACGGCTACAATTCTCGTTATATCGTTTTATAGTTTCGTATGCGGATTATGAACGGACCGAGTTGTAGTACGAGTTGTGATGTGCTTAGTCATTACCCTGAAAGTATTCTGATGAGCGGATCCAAAACCAAACCGTTTGTTTTAGGCACGTTTTCGTCCAATAGTCTTAGCATAACTGGGTCTTTTGAGATAGGAAACATTTACTAGCGAATTTAATGCCGACTTTGATGAAGATTATGTTTGATGAAGTTGTGCTCATTATGGATATATTTCAAAGTAAATCATATATTAAAATGGACTCGAAATACATATCCAAAATAAAGGGCCAAGAATATTACAAAATACTACAAGAAGTACAAAAAATAACTACAAAAGAAAGTAACTACAAGAAAATCATATCGTTACAGTGTTTCCTAGAGCCACAATAAATTAATTGTAATTTTATTGTGAATACAATAATGCTAATTGATTACAGCAGTAACTACAGAGTTATCTACATGTGGTATCTGGTGATGCAAACTCCCTTTATGGAATTGATCGTTCCTTATTATTTTAGGTTAATTGTTCCGCATCTATCTCATGGTACGATTTACTATAACTATGTCTTTTTGAAAAACAACTCTCAATTCATCAGAATCGGTCTAGGAAAAGATGCTTTGAATTGATAAACGTTGCAATTGTAATGATTGATTTACCAGTTTTAATAATGGATAACTTGTTTTATGTATGCAATTGATAGACTGCCCTTGTCTAAGCTTATTAAATTTTAGCTTGTTATTAGACGTCTATACCCAAAGGGCTTTTTATGTATCCCCTTATCGAATTTCAACTGTGGTAGTAAAATCAGTCGAGTAAGCCGGTAACGCAACAGATTCGACCAATTGGTTTTACTCAGAGACAAGAATAGTGATATTGATTGAAATGAATAAATTGAACTCGGAACGAAAAATTAGGAAAATCTCCTTCGAATTCTATGTTACAGCATTGACAACTTTCCACTTGTTATCCCAGTAACCTTCGGAAAATTTTCAACTATGCGTTCTTAAAAAGATCTTAAATGAAAATCACGAAACAATAGACAAAACAGCAAGTAATTCTGAAGATGGCTTATAAAAAAAAAATACTTCCCGAATGCACAAAATAGTAGTGCGTCATTGGTTCAATATCGATGCAAATTATTCCGCTCGCGTTTCCCTCGTAAGGAAAGCAATAATCGAGCCCAAATGTGCGCCGCGGTAAACGAATTCTAATTAGACGAGCATTTAAAATTTCGTGTCATGCATACAGGACGGCCATTAAACGGTGTGGCTGGTTTATCCAACTGTCTGGAAACGCCAGCCAAAGCTGTGTGCTCTTGCTTTGATGGTTTAAATGGTTTTAAGTACGTAGTTATAAAGCAATTGGAGTGTTATAATTGAATGCTACTTTGAGTAAACATTTTTTGTGTGTACAATAAAACTGAACATTTGCATAGCTGTGTGGATAAACCGCGCAATGAATGAGTCCCAAAAAAAGAAGTAAATTTTTGCAGAATCAATTTTCGAATCGAAGACCAAAAAATAAGAAACCCCCTGGAAAAAAAAACCGAACAGAAAAACGTCATTTCCACGTTGGAATTAATATTCTTTTAGTCGTCGTCGTCTCTCCCTTGGGTTGGCAGATCGTCCTCGACAAGCAGATCGTTTTAAGTAATTTATGTCCTACTTGCCATTCCACACAACTTCACAGGTCCGCAAGTAACCACCTAGCTCTTAATATGACTTTTTACTCGGTACAGACGCGGGAACCGACGCAGCCGAGGGAAACGAATGGAGCCCGGGGAAAGGTGCAAAACAATTTAAAATAGGAAATGGGAAATGAAGCAACTCACCTGCTACTTGTAGAGTAGCGTTTCTACTTCTGGCAATTCCGTTCTCGTTCCGTGCCTCGCACCAGTACACGCCAGCATCACTCTCTCTTCGTGAGTTTACAACCTAAGCGCGAAAGCAGAACCGTAAAGTTGGGGGCATACAAAAAAAAGAAAATTGTAGAATTAGGAACACAATTTCGGCGAAAAATCCAACCATCCTCCCCTCCTGTTAGCGAATGCCGCAGCATGCTCGGTAAAACTAAGATGATCGGACTGAATAGCGGGAGCAGCTTTACTAACGGCATAGACGGAGCGAGCTCGTGGACACGTGAAGATGAAAAACCTTTAGGAAAAAGTATCAAATCTAGTCGCAACGCTGTTTGGCTTATTTCCCACTGCCATGTTGCCCCGGCCCGGTGGGTTGGCCGGTTTTTGGCGGGGAAGCGGGCAGCCATATCTGGCTTAACGAAACAACCTTTAGTAAGTGGAAAAGTTGGGGTGAAATCTTTCGCACTGCAGCGCCACAATAGAACGTGGAACGGTAAACAGAAGCGGGATGCTAAGTGGCACACCACCACCAGCTGTGAAGGCATTCTGTGTGAAGGAATAATATGTGCAGCGCCAGTTACCTAACAGCGTGCGGTAAATTAAGGTTGTCTTATAAATATTTTCAAATTAAAATTATTACGAGCGGAGCAGTTATATGTCGGCACTACCGTCGGATTATGGTAAAGCATTTTGGAGGATTTTCACGAGTAGCTTGGTAAGTGTGGATTTTTTCTCTCAGTGTTTTTTGTTTCACACGTACATACTGTTTAGCACCCATTTTGTAGAATTACGACCAGCGAATGTCTCATTGTGATTTCGGTACGTGGCGTGAGTGTTAATGATGCCGTTTACGGCCACATAATGGGTATTTTTGTAACAATTTTCTATCCGAATGGAAAATAATTGTATTAAATTGTAATTTTTTGTAACTTTCTACGATATAAAGATATTTGGAAAACATTTCTAGGCGGCTACTCATTCGTTTGCCTAGTGTTGCACTTGATTGGAGAAATATATCTAAACAATGTATACGATACTTGCATACTTCAGTTATTACTTAAGAAATATTTTTAAAAAAAAGCTCAAGAAATATTTCATAAATGCAGCATTCAGAATATCAGAATGTGACGAATACTAACAAAACATAATGCGAATAAGGCCAGACTGAAAATGGTACCGAATTTACAACCGTTTTTTTCGTTTTCGCTCGAGAATCTTCACCAACTTAGGCAGAATTTTCCTAGCTATGGTTTTTTTAAATCAGAAGCCATTTTGGACATTTATTTCTTCGATTCATTCAAAACTAGAAACTGAGCATACAATTTTGAGGATTAATTTAATATCGCAGTTAAATATTTATTGTGTATGCTTTAAAAATGTTCAAACAATAGTTTAATTTTATGTTTAATAAATAATTTGCAACGACGGCAAAACATCGTTTCGCTACTTTGCGTAGCGCTACACGATCCAAAACGACATTCAATCAAAAAGCATATTGCATGCTTTTTAAATTAAACTTTTAAGTACCCCTAAACACGGAACATTAATTAGTCCCATTTTTAAGTGCACCAGCATCTGCGGTTGACCACAAACAGGGAAAAAACAATCTTCTGACCGTGCCGTAGCATTAGAAAGTTTCATCTCGAAAAGAACTCACTCGTAACATTTCATGAAGGGACGTGTAAAGCTGCTATCCCTAGCCTTAAAACAGCAAGTACCTCCTGTTTGGCAGAACGGAAGATTATTTCGTTAAATATTTACCCATCATAAAGTTTTTGTCATTACCGGCACGGTTTTCGCAAGGCGTACCGACAAATTTTTACGTAATCATTGCGACATCCTTTCTAATGCTAAGCTCGTATATCAAATGTGGTCAAACGAAGGCCCGGTTGGGGTTGCCATGGTAATATTGTGCATTGAGGGGTGCACGATGTACCGGTTTCTAACTATCGGTGAAAATAACCCATCCTGCGTGCAAAAGTCAACGAAAGAGCACTACAGCAGTTCCATCCGCTCACCACATCGTAACTCGTCCGCTCGAACGGGTAGTGGGATGTAGGTTTAATTTTCCATGAAATTATTTAAATTTTAATACGTACAAATATTTGCGCAAGCGGTGTACAGAGACCAACCTTCCACTCCCACCACCATTTCGAATGCTGCGTCAAGCGCTAACGCGTATAATCAAAGCGAAAGTCAACGCTTTCGGAGCAAAGTTGAGACACATTCACTCATATCCCAAACTTCACTAACTCCGGCGGGATTTCACGGATACTTCAACGGTTCCACCTGAGTTGACCCAAAACATCCAGTGTTTGGACATTTCTTCGAAACACGAAGGTGTTTCATTAAGGGAATTAATGCTAAAGAGGAAACGAACTCGCACTCGCCGCTTGCTGGAGAACCTTCCACAGCCAAAAAACAGGCGCGCGCTGTGGTAGCCGAGCATTTTGGGGGTGCAGGTGCGAGGGATGTTGGTTTTTCAGCAAATTTGCATTTTTAAAAGGGATTAAGAACGATATTTACCTTCAGAAAAAACAAACCACCAGCCGGCAGCGCTATCCGGTGGGATCCCTGGAGTATCTTCAACGGTGCGCCATCCTTGTACCACTGAATCGTCGGCTGGGGTATCCCTTCCGCTTTGCAGTTGAGTGTGGCCGGTTCATGGCGTGGCACGGTGGTGTCTATTGGATGTTCTATAATACGCGGGTTTTGGAGGGCTGTGGACGAAAAAATAACAACAAAAATAGCTTTTAGCTTTCCACGGACAAACAACAAACGTTACTTCCCTACACGCTACGCCCGCTATGCTTTGTTGATTTGGTGTTAGATATTGACTTGTCTTTGTTTCCTACGGTTTTCCTACAATGCTTGCTCTTTCGGTATTCTCTTTAAAACGTTCACTGAACGTAACCAGTTCAGCTGATTCAGTTGAGTTTGTTCACAATCAATTGGTTTAATGCTTAGATAGAAATGGGTAACCGTTACTTTCAATAATTCAATGTGTTTGTTTGAGTGCAGTAAAATGTTAGATGATAATTTGTTTGATTTTTTTAAACATATTATAAGCGGTATTTGGCATGAGTGGTAAGTAAAGTTGCATGGGATCTGTTCATCTATAACCCCTTGCTATTTTCACTGCAAAATTTGTGTTATTATTTTCTCTATATGTTTATGTTTTCTTACGACAAAACAAACATAACTGCGTAATGCATGACGAGACAATGATGAACGTTGATAATGTATGGTTCATTGATTATTAGCTACTTCCGAGCCTATGGCAAATGAAGCAATGAATTTATCAATCGAAACCCCATAATGAAGTTCGAAGGATAGGTTTCGCTATGAAATATCGATTCCAAAGACACAAGTTGAATGTAATGAACGGTAAACGCGCTATTTACAAGCGAAAAAAAAAACGTCATATCAGTGCCGGTGACGTGCGTACCTTAATACGCTTTTCGTTTAGCACAGCTACTACCATTTTCCTGTCAACGACGACATTGATATGACTGTGCCGTATCGTTTTCTACCGCTTCGTAGCGAATAGCAAATACTCTTACATGTAATACGGCTACGGCGACGGTACGGTATAATTGATGGCTCGACTCTAGATTTCCCTTTTTAGCTATCAAGGCAAAGAGTCTGGCTAGACGCTGGACCGTGCGGAGGTTTCTGTAATTATTCTTTTTACCCACGTACGAACCCGATGATTACCTCAAGAAGCTGAAGTTTCGTGTATAGAGTCGTAACGATTATTCGTTAGCTGATTGTTTCCGTAAAACGCTAGCCACCGCCATCCATGGCTTTTGCATGCATAATCTGCATGAAAGAGCGCACGTACCATTATTGCTTTGACATATGGGAACCGCCCTGTCCGTAGACAATTAGTCAACTACCCTCCACCGCAAAACCGAACACCGGCCGGTGGTCGGTCAGGATATGTTTGTTGATGGAGTTTTTGTTTAAAATTCAATTTGTCAAAACCTCCGTACACGTCACGCTACATTGGCTCGAACACAAACATTTAGGTTTGTTTGATTTCTAGCTAATGAAGGCAAACTTGATTCGTTACTGCTATGCGCTACGAAAAATGTTATTGCGTGGAAAGCACATTTTCAAACAGGCAATATGGTACTACGGTACATGAGGTGTGATTAATCTTCGTATGTATGTACCTTTTATTTCTAACATTTATTCAAATAAAGTACTTTAGATGACCTCAAAATATGAATGAGAACGAACAGTTTTTACCTGTACTGTAATAATAGTAATGTTATAATAGTTAAGTTTAACGCGTCAGTAATTGACTAAAATCTCGGTAAGTTCAATCGTATATTAGCTTTATGGTCTCATGCATCTAAGTTTTCGATTGTGTGTTTTCTTCTCCAAAAGGGATAAGTGTACAAAACCATAGTAAAATACTCCGCCGATCTGTGAGCTGTCGCCCTTATGATTGGAAACACATATTCAGTAAACGGCATAGAAGTTGTCTATCGTTGTTTCAGTAAATGTATTTTGTAAATTTTAGTACAACATACATTTCAGTCCTCCTTTATTAGTATTTCATGGCAGAAGAGCCATTGGAGTGAAAAACATATCTAAAAAAACATGTTCAAAAACATGCGTCTTCAGATCTGACATTGTTCGCTTTCTTTAAATTCGTTACAAATGTAGGTTATTATGTTGTTAATAGTTTTAAAAGTTGTGAACGCTATGCTTAACAATTTTGCAAACTATTTTCTTCGTTTGATACAACTCCTTTTGGATTATATTGAATGTTATAGACACATACATGCTTCATCATTTTGTCTAATTAAGAAAATTGAAAGGCGCTGCATGTAATTGTTACGGATTATATGAAAAGTGTTATTCACAGTCGCGAACAAAAACAACATTGTACGATAATAAAAACGTTTACAAAAATTTGGCGATTTAGGATAGTAGTGATTTACATAAATCGATTTTTTTTTACAAATTGTTATTCACTTTCAATGTATTTTCCTTATCGATAAACGAATAGCAGCGTATGTTGTAAGAACAGAGATGTGGCTTTATAAAAAATATTGCTGAATGCTGTGTGCAAACAGGTTCTATCCAGAAATCTAACTCTTGCCGTACAGAAGTAAACCCTTTTTAAAGATCGTAATGTGTTGTACATCGATCTATTTTGCTTTCAAAACTATCCATGGGAAATGCGTTTTACGCTTATTTAAAGCTTCGATCCAAAATCGATTTACCTCGCACACAAATATTTAACACACGGATTTTTCTTTTTTTGAATCTCACTCCGACAAACCGAACCCCATCGGTTATCTGAATATCGATGAATACTGGAGGCAAAGAGAAAATTGATCCGAGCGAGTATGGAAAATTGGTGGAAAATATGAAACACGTTCACGTCAGTGAACGCTGGTGTAAGTCTCGCAACCAAGAGCCCCAAACCATGGCATACTGCTCCAGCAGTCCGTGGAGCAAAACCGCACAGGGTTATGAATATTTCATGCGAAACAATTTGCATACATTTACACCGGCAAACGCTTGCAGTGAATGTCATTTGCTACCGTACGGTGGGCAGTATGCTCCGTGGGAATTTCCGATGCTTTCTATAAACGTAGATTGTAAATATGTAAAAACCTAGAGAACATTGGAAATATGGCATTGAGCTACTAACAGTAAAATTCGCTTAAATATTAGCCTCGTTGTCAAAATAAGCCACGCTGGTTTTCATTGGGCGCGACGTTGCACTACGAAATCGTGCCATTTATAATATTGAAAGCTTCTTTGCATCCCGATTGATTGTACCTAAACGTTTGATAGTGTTTTATATTGATTGAGCATCAAATAATTGCGTGATTTGAGGTTGTACAAGATTGATGGTAGACTGCTTAGACTACTTCAATGTACTAGTTCTAAAAGTAATCATTAATGACTCACAAAAAGTAGTGAGGTAATTTATATGCACAAATTCCCGTATGGTTATTTTGGCGGGTGTTTAACCCTGCCGTTTGTCATTTAGCGTGTAGTTGATGCAATCATTCCCGAAGGACCTGTTACTGTCCATTAGCGTTAAATCATGTACTGCAGTTCGTGTGCATCATTACCGAAAGCGAGCGTTGATGCACAAAAATCTGGCTGATTTCATATTTCTACGCAGTTTTAGCCAATGAAATCTTCTCTTTGTCATTAATCAGATTGAAAATCATGCCAGAAAAATCTGCTCCAACTTAAAGATTACTTTAATGGACTCTGGATTGCAGAACTAGGTTCTATATCGCTTGTAATGGCGTTGATTTTCTTGTAGCAGACGAATGTCAATTACGTGTCTTAACTGTAGTTAAAGCTTCAGAATACATATTTTTACAAATAATACTAAAAATGACTCCTATCACCCTTAACAGCATTATTCAACATGAAAATTTAAACAAAAAATCCCTTCACTAGAACGAAACAAACATTAGTTACAACACTTATTCGTACTACATCACAAGTTGAAAACAATCCGCCGTACGTGATGATCCTAGAGTCGCATTTCGAAGCGTTCTACTAGGTTGCAATGTATTAGTCTACGGAATGCGTTAGCATACCGACACAAATACCAGCAAACACTGAAATTTTGTCCATGCTGTAACGAGCTGAATCTCGTAAGGACGAAATTACGATTCAAAGCACGAATCGTTTTTCCTTCTTTCTGGCTATTTGTGGGTAGACCTTCTTGACCGATGCTCGTTAAACATGTTTTTTTTTGTTCTCGTGTGTATTTCAGTATTGCAATGTTTTTCGCCAGAAATGAAGCAACAGCACAGCAGTCGGTCGAGTGATAAGTTCATTCAAGAGCACAACAATTCATTTAAGCTGCGTTTTTATTATTATAACAGTCTCGATTATTTTGATGTTGTTTGAGTTCAGTAACAGTATTTTAAACAATAGAAACAATGAAAAGTTAACCTTTAAACTGCCATTAAAAAACATATATTAAAATGATCACACTATTGAATTGTAAATTTATGAACAAAATTAGCAAATGTATACTTTGCAATTGTATATGTGTCAATTGATTAACATTTGTTTAGCTGAGATCACAACAACGGTGTGTTGAATTATAATGACTATCCCGGCACAACTCAGACACTTCAGATTTCTTTATCAAGGGAATAAAACAATCATTGTCTCGGAAAGTTCAGCAAAGCTCGTAACGCAAGCAATCGTCACAATTTCGATTTTTCGTTTCATTTAGCTGTCCAGGGATGGGTTCTTTATGGCCTGAGAATTCAATCTCACGCATTCTCCCGAGTGTGTCGTAACGTAAAAATGAATGCAAGTAAAAATTGGAACCTTCTTTTGATGTTTGTTTGATATCAAATAAAAAATATTAAATGTAATCATATTTACCCTAACTAGCACTGCCAGCAGGAATAATCAAGACAGTATGTCTAACTTTATAACAAGCTATTTCCTCCATGCCGTTGATTTTCGGTGAATGTAAAATAACAAAGTTTGAACGTTTTATAACAATTGAAAATTAATCCAAATAATATTCCGCGAAAGTAAATAAGAGCATGAAAGGTTAGGACATAAAACAGCCTCGCGCAACCATGACACGAGTAGCGAAGTACTAGTTAGTATTAAAAAATCTTGCTAACTTACATTAACCTTTTCTACCATTAATCATAACAAACAATAATCTTTTCCTAACATAATGCTTACGCCACAGTCAATATTTTGTTTTAAATCAGTAACATTTATAAGTGGAAAGCTACTCAACTGTTTGTCATTATAATCGAAGAACCACACACTCGTACAAAAAACTGAGTTTTGTTTTATTTCAAATTTATCTCAGTTACACAACGCTGCATTGCAGGTGAACATAGTCCAACAACAAGCTCAAACAGTTTCTGCTGCCGTTACACAGTAACAGATGGTGAGTATGCTGCTCGCTTGACACTCCCATTTGGCAAACCGGTACGGACTATCCCTTTCATCAAGCCGGAGCATGAAAGATCATCTTACTATCATGCACGAAAACAGCCAGCAAGGACGGCAAGCCTGCCCCGACAGTTCTCGCCGGATAGCTGTTATTTTTCAAAACCTCCCTTCAACAACTCATGTTCATGTTGCACGTTTTACACGTTTTTGTTACCTCATATCCATTAACCAGCGAGGCGCACCGTACACACATGGCAAAAGAACAACATCCACCAAAATAACAGAGTGCAGAACAAGCATTAAATTGAATTCAGTAATTTACACACTCGCACCACGGAGCGCTTCCTCGAGACTATGTTTTGCTTTACGTGGGTGATAGAACAACACACACGCACACGGCGTGTCCATTTTCCCAGATTGCAAAAAGGATGCAATCCCAAATGATACACCTGGCAAGGGACGAGTCTTCGGCCAGCCCAGTGTATGAAGCATTAACGGGCACGTTTGCATACGCCTAGCATTACCATAGCACTTCTGTCTTTCAATTAGTCAAGCATGGTGCGACATAGGTTTTAAATCGGTGCTTCGTTTGTGTCGGTTTTCGGCTCACAAATTGTAGCAGTAAAAAGTTTGTATGTTTATCATAAAACAATTGCAAACGAAAGTTATGGTTGAGCTATAGTGCAGTTGGCATTGCGTTATAATGGCGATATATTGTTATACTTTATCTTAGTTCACTGCTCGTTAACAATAATAGTCATATAAACACTCGGTAATGAATACACGAATTCCATCAAGACATGGCATCGATACCGTTGAAATCATGTGTACTATCAATGTGATAAAACGGAAACGTTTTATGTTGCATATAAATTAAATTTTCACTGTTATCTTGTTCAAAAGCAGACTGAAATTGAAGGACTCTTCGGTGGTGAAGTAGTGGATGACAAAGGGGAGAAGGCATGAGAGTGTGTTATTACATCATTAGCATGAAATAATGAAGCGCCGGCATAGTGAAGTGCGCATCCGTGCATGTAAAATTGCTACGCTCTTTACAATGAATTTTGTGCCCAGACTATCCATTAGCAAGGAAGGGTTGGGCATTGATAGGATGAACATGCACAGCAAGTGTAGTTTAGTGCGTATGGAGAGAAAAACACGGAAAATATCAGCAAACACATAACAGTACGTACGTTGATTCCATTTCTTTTGAGATTTTTAAAATTTGCAACTTTTCTATAAGTTATCCAGATCCGTTTAAAAATACTCTACTTCATCAATTCACTAATGTTATGAATACAAATATATTCGCCACAAACTTTTGAAAGAAAATATCCTCCCATCTCGCTTTTAAATACCGTTGTTATGTCGATATGTATTTTGCATCTTTGCCCAGGTTTTGCATAATCTTTTCTACGTTTGATGAACAAAATCTTTGCATAACCAAACGCAGATATTTCATCAAAGAAACGACAGAAAAGACCCACACACCGTAAAACCTTTCATTCCACTCATCTTTACAAACTGCTGCAGTCTATGAGACTGCAAATAACAAAAAAAAAAAGAAAATTTCCCTCACAATGCAACGGGAATGAATCTGCATTATTTTTTAGCCTTCACAACTTTTCGCTCGCTTCCAATCTTTTCGCCGAAACGGACTTTATAAATTTGAGCGCTCTTCCTTCCCAGTGGCTGTAATCGTGACCAATATTCCAACTATCCATGCACTCGGCTGGAGAAGCGTGATGAACTCATAATCCTTTTTGTTGAGATAGATTAAGATTTTGAAAAGGGATGCGAAAAGCTAAAGTTAGCTTTCTCCACTCGCCACTAACAAGAAAGGCAGGATTATTTGAGAAAGATTGCTGTCATACCGATCCAGATGCCGGTAATCTTAAGCCGTTGTCTTGGAAAGATGACAAATAAACCCATCAGCCGTGTTTCTCGTGATTGTGCTTTCTTCTTTGGAATAATCATGTCCGCAGTAAAACTTGCTTCACAAGAATGTAGAATGATTTTACCAGAATCTACTCTCCTGGTGCCAATCTACCAACGGAATATTAAACATATTGGAATGAGATAAACTCTACACTCTGTCACACTTTTTGTGATGCTTATTGTATTTTGGTAATACAGAGTTGCAACGGGAAACGTTTGTCTGAATGAACAAAGAAATAAATCGTTACTCTATCGCATTCATTTTCATGTGTGTTACTCCTTTGAAGAACAGCAAATCACCCACCAATGGGTGAAGGTAACTGTATCTCTCAACTCATGGCTCCATGACGTTACTATTTGAACGTGCGTCTAGCAAGCCATACGTTCTCTATTTATGCAAAACACATAGCATATTTGAGCCAGCAAACGTACAATACAACCACAAAGGATTGTCTCCCTTTAGTTTCCTTATTTTTATATGAGCCTTAACTGTGGTGCTTGATGAACATACTTGTACGTGACACGGTTACACAAGTGTAAAAAGTTTGAATTGTATCGCTGTTTTCAACTATCATAGTAGTGTAGTGAACGATTCAGATATTCCGCACGGTGGCGTTCTGTTTGTAACATGGCTGTAAACACATAGAATTCTGAAGCATCCAATTTAGCAATCTTTCTCGATTATGTGATCATGAATGTGGATTTCATAAATGAAATCTTTTATTTTCTAACTAACATGGAATGATTTTATGATACTTCAGAATAAACTTCTCAATATCAACCAAACGGACAATATCATATTAAAATAGTGCGAATTTTCACTAATGTTCTGAAATCATGACAATTTTACTAGTTACACTTCATGTGACGAAAATATAAAAAGTATTGTAAAATGTCGATTTTCTTTGTTTCTATTCATTCTTATATATAACTTTCCATTATATATATTGTGTTATCAACGCTAAGATAAAACGTTTGATATAAACATTATTGAATCATAAAACCTGTTCCAAGCGTATGTACACAGAATTGTAAATAGCCCATTCGAAATATTTCAATATCCATGGCTGAAAGTTGATCATAGTAAACTGGGACAAAAATACCTCCATCGTTTAGTTCGAAGCTCGCTGGAACACAATCAACGAGTCTATCATAAAAAAGAAATTATCTAGTATCGACCGCTGCTTCTGAAACCCTTCTTGTCTTAACATTCTGTACCATTCCATGTAATTAACTGCGAGACATAAGGTAGTAAAGCCCGACCGCGAGTCTGACACGCACAATACTTTCGTCTGGTGGCACGAAAACAATGGCATAAATAGCATATTTATGATAATCGCTTTTCGTGTCGCTATAAAATCCATGCCACCCGGGCCACGTCCTTCAACAATATAATCATGCGACCATCTAAAAGGATGCCTCTAAAATGATAATTTCCGCCGTTACTCACTCTCCCGCTATAAAACCGGCCACGAAACTAGCGTGGACGGGTCGGGGCAACGAATTAGGACAGGATCCTCTATGGGTTCCGTAAGATCTCCACGACAACAACAATAGCAACGGCAAACCAATCAACCAAACAATCGTTAACATTCACCCGATATACGGTCACCGGGCACTGCACAAGACCCACAAGACCTCACTCACTCACCATCCCTAGCCATCGAACCATATAAACAATCTAGTCGATTTAGCTCGACTCCGGTAAGCATTCGTTGCGTGATTTGTCCCTATTGTTCCCTATGTGCTTCTATTTATGTTTTATGACTTCGGGAAATTACTACCAGCTAGCTTATGTAGCTTTATTCGTGCTATCTATTCGCGGTACTTGGTCCGCCTTCTGTTATTGAGCACGCGGTTGCGATTGCGTAGACTGGAGTGGTGAGCATAAGACAAGTTTTGCCTTATGATTTAATATCAGTAAAAGCCCATTATCTATTACGGTTTATTGGCCATATTTTCATGGGATGAGTGACCATTACTTTCTTTTCCCAAATGAAGCTAAGTTTTCTGGATTAGTTACGTCTTTTTAAACGGAGTGTTTTATATTAATTTTTTGCCAACCTATATCTTCTACAAATACACAAACAAATTAATATTTTACTACTTTGTTACCTTTCAGTTGATTTTTTATACAATTTGAATCGAACACAACTATATGCATTCAATGGTAATTTAGTATAACTGCCATTTCATTTCCCCAAAATTATATGACATACACAAGAAGAGCTATGATTGATAAATTTATATGGAATTCTAAACACTGTGAAACTTTGTGTGAATATTTACACAGTTTTTGTAAAATTCATAGCAATACTTCACAAAATCATCACTTCATCGAAGAAATAGCAGAGTTTAAATCGAATATAACAAATATCTACTCGTTTGCCACACTTTAACGCTACAATAGTTCAATATGGTTTGTACAATCTTCACATTCAGCAGCGCTTTTGTCATGCGCCACATATCCTTAGAGGTTGTTGGAGAGCTAAGAAAAAAAAAGAAATCGAAGCTTCGTCCCAAACAATCATTTTTATTATTATGCTCTAGCTTAAGACGATGGTACTCCTCTGTACTTACATGTCATCCCTCCGACGCTCTTTATTGCAGTAAACGTACGAGTGGAACACCATTCCTATCTGCTTGTTATAAGCGAGATTTTCCATACTCCCGCAGCAGAAAACAACCCCTACTATCCAAGCAGCCTTCAACCCCAGGAAAAAGTTATGATTTTCCTTCAATAAGTAAATTTATTCGGGTTGCCCTCCCTAAGCAGATACGTTCGGGTTCGATGGCTGCTGTGGCAAAGAAAGAGCCGAAGAATGTGAATGTGGAAGAAGGATTAGAACGGCAAGCGTATACAGCATAAATGTGTATGGCCGACTCCATCGTTCGAAAGGTCAAATCAGTCCCCCAAATTGCCTTGGAAGCTTCCCTACCGTTTGCAATCCTTTTAAGAATAAGAATCTTTATATTTCATACCTCCCTTTCCTTGGCAAGCGCTAGGAAGCGTGAACACATCTCACGATAGCTAGGAAATGATAAAACGAATGGCTTGCCAATATGCTCACCGACGCAAGTATTCTTGCGGACAAATTTTGGACCAATAAAAAGGAAAACTAATCCCCGCGGACGGACGAAAGATTATGCGGCATAAATCATGCAGTCTTCGTTATGCTCCGAGGATTCTAAGCCATGCGAGCGTTGGCAAAGTTTACCATCTGTTTGGTAGAGAAACTTCTTTCACTTCACATACGACATACGGAGTACTTACTGCTGCGCTTACCGAGCAACGTACAATTGAGATTTATACTTAAGATGACAGGTTGGAAATGTTCAAAACAACAAATATTCAAAAATCTTTTACCTAATACATTGCCTCAAATGGTGAACAATCTTAAACAAATCAATTTTGGGATATCTAAAACCTAAAACCTCACGACAATCCTTTGTCATTTCATAGCCTACCTAAAATTAGATCGCTTATCAATCGAAGACAAATCGTCTCCTAACTCCGTGATGAACGTACGCCATGCATCACATGCTTTTGAGCATTAATTAAGTATTCTGGTCATTCGCTCGATAATTGAAATGTCATAAACATCCCCCGCTGGTGGCTCGCTCAAACCAGAAGACCTGCTAACGTTAGTTCTGCAGATGCTGATAACTAAACGCGGGCCATCCACTCTTCGCCGAAACAGGAGCATGTGAGCATGAGATGGAAAGCGTTATAACCAGATAAAGAGAATTTAATTGCCTGCTTGCATGATGGCATTCAATGGATGAACATCAGACGTGCCTAAGTAGTGTCACTCACGAAAATCTTTTGGGAATAAAACGGAACTTGCGGCGTGCTTCTGCGCTCTTTTCGGCAAAATCCGTCCCAGAAAGGTTCCGGTTTTGCCAAAGAACAAAGGCCAAAGAAAAGGATTCGATCGGACAGGTGAACAGAAAAATGATCCAAATTTCCATTCAAACAAGTGAAAACACGTTACTGGGACAAAAGGTCAAAGGACACGTACCGTAACGCTGGTATGATATCAGGTGCTAGTTGTGTAGACACTTTGCAGCGTGTAGCCGACAATGTGTGGAATAACGATGAGTAAGCGTTTTACTGCCATCATCAACAGCATTCGAGCAAGCAAAATGTTTGTGTTGTCATTGTTGCGGACGATCACAAAATCACCACACAACAAATCCCTCATAAGCGCATCCTGCTCCAAGTCCAAGCGATGCTGAACGTTCCACCCAGCCTAGCGAGATTGGAATCACAGCCATTCAAAAATTGATTCTCAATCACTATCATCGTCCGTGTCGATTTGGCCCGTCGAATCACTCTGGTGCATTTTCTCAAATTGGAAATGACGGGTGATGTGTAGGGACCACCTAGCACCGCCCGAGCTGTCCCGGTGAAATAGGCAAACAAGTGAACCAGTCCCGAGAGATTGTTTGGAGAGACTGTTTTCACTTGAGATGCAGCTCGGCTCGTTCACATTCTGATTTCAAGTGGGTGCATGTCGCTGCATACTAATATGAAAATCGTAAGCCCATAACACAGGATCTCCCGCATGCATGCATGCAAAGAAATCCTTCAAACGCCCGACAGGGAGAGGACGTCAAGTTTTGTGATATGAATGCGAGCTTGGTTTAGTCAGCAGAAAAGTTTGCAGTGCTTGCTGAAGCCATGTTTAACAATAATGATAGCTTGTACGTTCGATTCCTTTACAACAAACAAAATATGCAACAAATAATCTTCATCATTCTTCAAGTAATGATAAAAATATTAAGTTTTTTAACTGGATTTTCCGTCATATCCATTGCCTCAGGTCATTCTGTTTGAAAGCCATTTCCATTTTTTACACGAAAACAAACAAACAAAATCATGTGAATTTTACACACACTTTTAGCCCAACATTTTATTTTCAAATCATAGCTCAAAACCTCTAATAAAAAGAAATACCCGTAGCAATAACACTTGCGTCTGCCGCTCCTAAGTTCAGTGTGGCTTCAACGTTAAGTCTATGACTAACAAAAGTCAAACCAAACAACAAATATTTCATTATCTATCGTTCTCTTGTTCCTCACGTCTCCTACATTATGTGTGTTTAACAATTTATACCTCCTGTTACATAGCACTTTCCTCGTGCTTATTTACTCACATACTCACGAATTTCCTCACGTTCTGCCACGCACATCTTCAGGTATGCGGCTCGTTGAACGAGAAGACGTAAGTGAATTCGGTACGTAATACAATAGAACATACCATCCATGGTTCATGTGAGCGACGACCGCTGCCAAGAGGTTCGGAAAGTTGGTATGGCAAAAAAATCTTGTTATACGTACTGTACCGATGCGAGTTTGTCATAGTTTTCCTCGTTTTCGCTTTGCTATCGTCGGCACGATTAGGTGCCATTTGTAAAAAAGGTGTCGTTTCCAAGGAATGTCTTACGGGTATCCGTACTTGCACACACATTGTAATTTTTATCTCAAATGTTTCTATTGTTTCAATACTGAAAGATTTTTTTACCACCATTCCCCCAACGTAATATTTGACAATTTTTAAACTTTAAATTATGGTGCATTTTATAAAAGACGATATCCCAATAACTTTCGCATACCTATATCAGATAAATGGCACAAAATTTGCTAAATTGCAACAGTTGTTTGACCATTTTTGGTACTGTCTAGCCGTCGGTAAGCATTCTCTCTCCGACATCCCAAAACAATTCAATTCCAATCAATGGCTTATCATTGTGCTCATCTTTAGACACTCTCAAATTTACTGCGGGGATCTGATCTGATACTCTCCCAACGCCCCAGTATACTGCCCCAGAGAGAAATCCTGCAGCATAGTCTCGACAGTAATTTTGTGAAAGAAATTTCACCGATTTTTATCAACATTTTCCCTCCCGTTTCGCAAGAAACTGTGCTGTTGGCTACTGCGATATAATACAAAAAAAAAAAACAACCCAGACAACAAGAAGCTGGCCATGTCTTTCGCTTTATTATCAGAGTCTGTAACTCGAACCTACACGAGCTCGGAAAACAGAGACCGAAATGATGGTGATGGTACTTAAGCAGGAGAATACACGCTTTTATTGTTGCACTGTCTGGATGTTTTCTTAGCACTCGACATTTGCGCTACTCATGTTCCACACTCCCGATTGTGACATATTTCTTCGTGACGTGTACATATATATATATATATCGCAAGTCGAAAAGAACTGCTTTCGGGAGCTGATCCTCAGTGGTGGTAAAAAGGAACAGATTGAGATAAAGTTTATTGGTAGTTTGGCGCTACATTTATGTTCGCCAATGTCTCTACTTCACCGACCATGGCTCACATACAAATGAAATAAAATATTGTTAAATTGCTAAGAATGGCGTCTATTAGCTATCTACCATCGAACATGTGCCAGGAAACGGGGAATTAAAAGTAATTGGAATAGAACTGAAGTGTCTCAAAGTCTCAAGCAGATGGGAATAGAAACAAGTGAAACAACCTCCACTGCATTCGTAGTCATACGTGGTAATTCAGAAATTTGAGTTAAACATTCAAACTGATTTAACATTTAATATTAAAAAAAGTACTTTTTACATCATTTTTACGAACTCTTGATTGCTTTATACTCTACGTTCTCATTTTTACAAACTCATTTTGTACTGATTTTCTATAACTGATTTTCAAAATTAAATGTTACTGTACTGCAGGTTCTCAAGAAATGATGATTTGAAATAAAAATATAGATTCAAACACCAGTTCTGCGGCAACTTAATGGTAGAAATAATAATAATAATGTGGCAACTTTTCAAAGAAATATCATATAGTTGCCATACGCTACGAATCTCCAATCCTCTTCCAATGCACCGTTCTACAACAAACTCGTTATATCCAGTTAGGTACCTCCTCCGGAGAAGGATACTTTTTTCAAAAAAGGTGCCACCAGGAGTCGCCAAGTTCCCACGTCATTTGCAATGATTTAATCAACTTAAGTACATCAACTTTCCTTTTGAAAGCGTTCCGCTTCCCTTCCGCGCTCTGCCCGTTGTGCTGATTCGAAAAGATTCCTACATTTTAACCACTTTTCCGGACCGTCTGTGCTGGTTCCACACGGCTCTCCACTGTTGTTCCCTATCATGACATCAATCACTCATCAGCGGTAGTACTTTGTCGCACCGAACCGACCTTTTATCAAGCGATGCTACGTTTATTCACGGTGGCCAGAAGCAAATGAGCTACTTATACAAGAGACAGCACGGGAAAGGCAATACGTGTGCAAAACTGTACTTCTTCTTGTTTGTGTCGGTTTGTGTAAAATCATAGACCATATTCATCACAACCTGTTGCAAAGGAAACTTTTCAGGCAAGTTGTGCTTCAGTCCATGCTTAGAACTCAGCTGAGCAACAGAAGCCGAGCTTAAGTTAATTAAATGCGACCTTTGAGCTACCTTGCCTCACCAGCCATTTTCATCACCTTTTCAATGTTCGCTTCACTCCTTGGCATTTGAGGTAAAGTGTTTGTTAAGCGCAGCGCAGACATAATTTACTGCAAATGGGTTTTTTGAGATTTTTTCTTACTTAACGTGCCCTTTATCTTTTTACTCAACATGCGCTTTTGAGAGATTCTTTCGAAGCTACACAATTTAAAACGTGTCCATATTCACTAATGAATGTTAAACAAGTATGTGGTAGTTGCATGTAACAATTAACCAAGAAGTGTTTCACATATTTGATCACTGAAAAGTGGATTATTTTAAGACAGTTGAGCATAGTAAGTAGTTTATGGTTGTGAAACGGTTCCAGCATTGAGTCAACCGTCCACAATAAATTCACGTTAGGCCAGAAAACGCCATCTTTAACTTCAAAAAATAATTTTATAACACAGTAACACCTCTACTGTGAGCAAACAATAATAATCAGGTTTTTTTCTCTGTCTCTAAACATGAAGAAAAGCAAAAGCAGCGAACACTTGAAAAGTGAAAATTATTTACTTCCCGTCCTTTAAAGTTATTTGTGCTTGTTTGCGTCATAATTTTTCCGCTTTTGTTCTTCCCCTGGCGGCCGGGTAGGAGAAAATCAAAAACAACAAGACTTTTTTGCAGCTTCATTTCCCTTCCACACTAGAGCCGGTTTTCATCAGACAGGATTTGCGTCCTCTGCCGTTTCCTATGTCAGCGCACTTGAGAGTACATAGTTGCGCTCAACTCTCAAAGGCGCCGTACGTTTCATCATCAGCGGGAAGTATATTTCATTTCACCTCCTCACCCATTCCCCTTGGCTCACATAACAAAGAGTTTATGTATCACGCCGAAAATCTCGCTACATTTGCACGGGAATATGTAAGAGTGTCGTTTTTGCTGCTCACACAATCCATCGACCTAAAAAAAAAAGCAATCGCACAGAAGAAAGAACAAGCGTGCCAACAAGCAGCAGACGCAAATGGAAGTGGAGAGATAAAGAATAAAGGCAAGCCGACGCATACTTTTATGTATAAAAACTAAATAATGCTTTTAAGAAAAATTTAAACAAGTTTATTTTAATGAAAATGTCAGATAACGCAATTTCTACAAGGAAGCACTAAGCAATTTATACAACTTCTAAGCTTGTAGAAAGTCGAGTGAATCCTTTTTACAATTGTTACTGTGTATGCTAGAGTTTTTTTCGAAATTTATTCAACTTTGAATTGTTGAATCCATGAGCTGAACTCTCGTGCGAGCTGCAAGTTAATACTATTCCTTGTCCATGTATGTTACTTTTCACAATATAGCTTTTTGCGATGGATGTTATCCGCCTTATCATCTACACGAACTGTGCAGAAACAAAAAATCAACAGAAACAACCACAACAATGGAAACGTGCGAATAAGATAAAGCATTCACGGCTGTTTGCACCGTACCGTGTGATAAAGATGATGGTTTATTGGTGTTATGCATGCGAGCTGTGATTTGTTATTAAGAACCAAGAACGAACCAAAAACCCAAACGTAAATTTAGCCTAACAAACGTAGTGTGTCGACAACATACGTGAAGATAAAACATGACTATTGAATTTATGTGCGAATTACTTTCGATATTATTCGTCAGTACGTACAGGCTTCGCAGATTTATTCTCTCGTAATTGAAATATATTTTTCAACAAAACTACACAGCTAAGAAACCCTGCATAAAGATAGTTTCTTTCTTACCAAATGTGATGATCCAGTAGCATATTTTGAGCATTTTTTCAATGTTTCATTTTGTACAAACTCAACTCACGGTTGGATGTAAATGAACAGTAACAAATCTTTTTGTACCGTCTGTTATAGAAGTGAAAATTGCCTTTGTTAGAAGTGCATTTAGCAGAGCCCTTTACTCCCGTGCGAGTTGAAATGCGAGTAGAAGAAAAATTACGATATCAAATGTGCACATGCATTCCTGCCATTATTACGACCAATTTACACTCCACACTATGCTCTGTTCCTTCCTTTGTGAGCCGATTGCCAGAAACAACTCCAGCGTCGAGGGAATATGCCATTGCTAGTACCTGTGATTGTGAAAGAAAAATAAAGTTCTCCTCCCATTTGCAACCACTTGAACTCACGTTCCTTGCGCTCGTGTACTGTATATCGACCGTGTACTGTTCCACAGAGCGCACTGCAACTTCGCAGCTACCCCATGCGCCTGACAAGGACTGTCTCAAATGTCAGAGGGCTCTTTTAAATGGAAGGTAAAAATGTTCTAAAGCACAGCACTCAAATAATAAGATACTCAGAGGTGCAAGAGCATGATATATGAAGAATTTCGCAGAACCGTTTCCGATGCAACAGCGTAAAATGATGCAAGGGGATGTGTGTTAAAGGATTCGTTAGAAAAATAATCCATACAGCCAAACGGATTTTCTAAAGCCTAATAATTCCAATGAGCGAAGGACGTAATGAAAGTGTTGCTAATAGCAACCGGATGGTGCCTTACGAGATGGTGCCTTCGTACTTAAAATCATGTTCATGTTTTATATTTCTATGAGAGTTTCGGAAAATTTGCATTTTTTTGTGTAATAATTCGTAGACCACGGAACACGGCATTAAATAATTCAAAATGTTTTTGTAGCCTTATTAAGTTTTAGTTTTCGCTCCAAAAAAACATTATTTTGTAAAAGTTATCATATTCATTTCCGAAACAGTAAAGTGGCATCGAACAAAACATCGAAACAAAATTCTGCTTTTCACCTACTTTCATGTTTCAAGATAACTTAAACTGAACTTGCATTTCAAATTCGATCAAATTTATGCTCTTATCAGAACGAGGTTTAAAATCACCACAAACGCTAGAAGCACATTTTTTGCATACGTTTTGCACGCGCAACATAATCGATTGATTGATAAAGAAAATTCAAACCAGCGTCAAGAAGAGCTAGCAATCAGCCTACTCAGCGTGGTAGTAAACTTTAATGAAACTAATTTTCACTATACTAGGCATTCCTTAGGCAGCAACGCAGCATACTAATGTTCTTCTTTCCGCGATTTGAAGCGTGCCGAACGAGGAAGCTACTGTCGAGGTGCGATCATGCCTCACACGCTATCTTCGTGCCCGCATCATTACCAAGAGACTGGTCTAATTTAAGAAAACGTTTCAAAGAAAACGTTAGAGTCAATCAATGTCTGATAAGTTGTTTTGATGTCTAACTCAAACCTCTTTCCAGCATGGGTGAACAAAGTTTTTCCACCATTCCGACCATCGGCTGTCAGCTCGGGCCGTTTGGTGTGGCAACGTTTATGTGTGTATATTGGAGACTAACACACACACACACATACACAAACACGCACACACACATTGGGCACGCGAAGTAAACTTGCATGTCGGTCTAAGGACTCGGGCTTTTGTTTCCTTAACTTGCTACAGCGACCATCCCAATCAAAACATCGAGCGATTGCCCGGAAACTCTTGGTTTTTCCCTTAACGAAGACCTTCGCCTGCAGGGCGTGTAAATATTTTTGACGGTAACGAACGACGCACCAACACTTTTGGGGGGTGTACGTCACACCACCACCGCGTCACCAATCAAACAATGCTACACAGAGTAAAAATCAATACCAAATATTTACCGATCACACACGCTTCCCCGTGGTACTAAGGGGCTAATACTGTGGGCAGGTTGTGTTGTGAACAGTGTGCCTGCGGCTATTACAACCCATGACAAAATTACTTTAGCAAATAGTATAGTAAGTATTATTTAAATAAACATTTATCATTTTTAATGCTAAATAAAAAAGTTTTACATAACTTAAAGAATAGAAAATGTTCATATGAATTAAAGTGTTTACCCGAAGCTTTCATAGTTGTTGTGAAAAGTTGCAATAATTGGTACAATCTTGCACAATTTAGCTTCGGTGGTGCAATCCCCTACAGTATATGACAGTACGATCGCTCTAATTAGTAATATTTCACATTTTCTCAGCTCACGTGCCCAACCCTTGCCACCCCTTTGCATGTTTGCTTATTATTTTGTTTCATTTTAATGCTACAAAACAAACACCCATCGCGGTGGAACTTCTTTCGCAAGACGCGAGCATTGTTTCACCGCTGGTACACAATTCCTGCGCGTTTACAGTACTCTCCATATCCTGTATCGGTCTCCTGCTGGCAGTGAAGTCCGCCTGACGCTTGACAATGTTTTATTGCTTCCATTTCCATTCCAGCCACTGTCCTTTGCCATCGCGATACCGAAACTGCGGCGTTTGTCTGCCGTACCGGAAGACGGAAACATTAAGTCTATCACATAAACAGTCATAATAGTCGAAAATATGTCCTAACGGTGCAACGTGCCAAGTGTAAGCTGGATAGACATTACCACCACCACCACCACCACCACCAAACACAGAGAATGGAACCGTGCCGTGCCCTTTGGCGTTGAGTGCGTTGGTTGTTTGTCTAAAACCAACCTGCTCTGTGCTGGTTCGGCTCGGCTCACGCCTTGTTTCCTCACATTTTTTTCACTTTTATTTTGCTTTTTTGAGGTCAACACGACCCAACGGCCAACCCAATTAATTCCAACACGCGCTTTCCCCATCCCCTAGCCCACCCAATCTGGGGAGCATTTGAAGCGTGGTCGCTGAAACGGCGGGCTGTGTTTGTAGTGGCGAAAATTATTACCAGACGATGAGGGCACGTAACCTTTCTTCAGAACATGATTTTCACGTCCTGTTCCCTTTCCCTCTTCCCTCACTTGGATGAAAACAAATAGCGGGTTGTGTTACCATTGAGCCACTTGCACTGATGGTCAGTTCTGCACCCTACAGCAGGCGGATTTTTTGGACAAAAAGTATTCGTCGCTGTTTGTACAACCATCCACCCGCTCAGCTACATCGAGCCCGCTCGCTTTATTTGGCCTTTTTGCCGTCGTCCCATCTTGTGTTTTTGTTTCATTGTACCAAAACTGACGGCTTGAGTAGAAACATGTGAAATATTTTCCTTTCCCTGCGCACACGTTTATTTACAAGCGAACGCTTTGGAGAACGAATGTTTGTGTCTCCTCCGTTGTAGTAAACCGTGGGTAATAGTGAACGAATACGTGCCCCATCGCCATAGGCAAGCTCAAAAATTTTAAGGTTGTTTCATTCCGTGCCACTTCTTTGGTAACACTCTCGCCTAATCCTGCCGTGGATTTAGCCAAACCAAGCAGAACGATTTGGTGAAAACCAGCGCAGCGCCCCAGCACAGCCTATCGGCAATAAAACGTCAACTGGGAATAGCTCCCCGCGGCACGATGGTTCGCACACAATTAACTTTATTTGCACACTTAATCGTTTGGCTGGGAAATATTTGAAATTATAAGCCCGGCCTAAGCTAGCGCACGGCACGAGTGGTGTTTTGTTCGGTCGGTTTTGAGCGAAGGTTTGCTTTGGGTACATGTACACAGTTAGCGCGTTTTGCGAATGATATGCATTAGACTGGTAGCGGAAATTTGGTTGTTATTTATGAAATTAGTTTATCTAACGTAAATGTAACAAATAAATTAATGATTTGTATGCATTTTTAAGCACATTGATGAAGTAATACGTGGAGTATTCGTACGAATGAAGAATATATTCTTATCTATGTAAACGAAACAGAATTTTGAAGTGATAGTTAAAAAAGAAAGTTGTGACACATTAATAAGAGTGTGTATTGAACATTATTAGAAACCCATTACCTTTTTAAAATTGTTTGCATTTGTGGTGGCATTGTGGTAAACACAACCCAAGATTGTTTCCTGTGTAAACAGGATCACTTTTTATAAGAATACAACTAAAGCTTGAAAAGTTAGATAAATATATTAAGCTCCATAAAGCTCTTCTTGCTCCTCCGCAAACCTCCGCAAAACTCCTCAGCACACATCCTCCTTCTTACAAGTAATATCAGGTGTTATCACCATGGCAACCCTTCTTACAAATGCTAGCTGTCAAAGAAGGCGTGACGTACAGATAGGTGTGCTCACCTTAAAGATCTGCAAAACATCAGCTGTCTTGGATCAAAAGTCAGCTCCAGCGATGATAGCATTGACGGTGAAATATGTGTCTGAAGAAACTTTTCGCTCTCTGGGCTGAGAGTTTTAAAAAATCTACATTTTCCCATAATTTGCCTACGCAGCCGCAACCTAGATCCCGATAAAATCTCTCTTAATCGCACTCGAGAGGAAAACGCTGAGGAGAGTTGAAGATATATGAGTGGAACGAAACACTTGTCACAATAATGGCGAGCGTAGATGGCCATGAATCCTGAGGCATGAAAATTTTGTAGAATCTTTCTTTGCTCAACAGTATAGGTGAAAAACGATGAAAGAAGAATTTTTTAATTATCCACAACAGATCATCGATTTTTGATATTTCTTGAAGCTTAAGAAGTATTTATAAAAAAAAGGTTGTATAGTAACTTTATTTACAGTTTTGAACGATTTAATCATACAGAGAAGATAAAATTTTTGTCACGTCAACATCATATAGCTTTGAAATGGAAGTGTTTCTTTAATGCTTTTAAAATTATCTTAACATGAAACAATACCGATTTCCGCCTAATCCTGGACTGTAGAACAAAAGTAAAACGACACAAACTTATGTTATTCTTTTCCTGCAAAATGGAGATCTTTTCTGAATAAATATTTAATTACCTTCGATAGTGTGCAGCACTAGAAGCAACTGAAGTCCGATGGTGGCGAAGCTACCAAAACTGCATTTTCGAACGCCGTCGGCAAGTTTTGGCCATCGGAGCACCAACGACCGCCGTCGAAGCTCCCTCATCCTGTCCGGGACACAGTATCCTCTGTTCAATTGCATTAATGCTCGTTCGCTGTACCATCGGAGCGTACACATAATCCACTCGCCCGGGCAGATGGATCCGTTTTCACCCCGATGCCAGGATTTCGTGCCAGCAAACTTCCATCGAACATGAATTTTGAATAACGCCACCAAAATTTCACCACCAAACAAGAGCAAATAAAAAAAAAACTCCACTTTACCGAGCTAAGCTTGCTACTAATTCGTGCTCCGTTCGCTTGGCTCGATGGTGGCTGAAACTTTACACACTTTCTATCTCTCTCTTCACTTTGCTTCGAATTTTCCGGCGGCACAGCGCTATTACACAAATTAGAGGATGATTTTCACTTTTGCTTCCATCTTTTCAACGACTTCAATAAATCAAGCCCGTGAACGATTCAATATTTCACGCTTAATCGAAGACCTGAGCTACGCACTTTCACGCACAATTCAACAATCATCCGTGGAAATGAGCGGTCGATGCTGTTTGAAGAATGAGTATATTATGTTTGCATAGCTTGTTTGGTTGGTTGTTTGTTTTTTTCTTCTTACACACACACACGCACGCTTGACGTGGTAACTCCAATAGACACATACAATCGAAGTAACGCCCTCAAACGCACACCAATACACAAAAACAAACTGCTGCTTGCTTTGATTCACAAACAATACATTCGGCAACGTAATATCATTAATTTATTTCCTTTCCATCGAGTACTCCAACGATGCTTCACTCCCATTATGTGCTCGATTTCGTTGGCTCCACCAGTTGGACTGGAACGCTTCCGGTGCGACTTCCATGACGAATCCCATCGCTTCGGGAGCTCGTTGATTTGCTAGTCATTTTCATTCCACCTCCTCGCCATCTCACTGCCCGAACGGGCACACCGAATATACCTGAGAAAATAAAATCCCGAACTTCACTTCAGCGACCACCACTCGGCAAAACAGTGGCCACTGCTCCAGCAGCACAGTTCGCCCACTCGTTATCACACCTCGCCCAAACGGGGTTTTTATTTCGCCAAAAGAAAAACAAACCTTTCAAACCATCCACGCCGGAAATGGGCCGAGAAGTAGAAAATTTTTGTGGACCCACCACCCACCGGCCCGTTCTTGTGGGAGAATTAGAACCAGAAAGCGAAAAGAAAATCACACTCAATTAATCAAATTTCATTTCCTGCTCCCTCCCTTCCCCCCTTCCTCCCGGGGCACACGTCCCAAGGACCGCGACCGCGGCAAACAATGCTCGTCGCCCACCAGGAATCTCGCCACCGAGGGGTTTTCGTTTTGCTCGCCCTGTTTCTTTCCGATTTGTGCTCCTGCACTGATAAAAATTGGCCCAGCCACTCGCGCTCGGAACCTTTGCTAATCACTTTTTGCATTTGGCTAACGGTCACAGCAACACAATTTCCGGCCCTGGGCCTTTCATGGCTCATTTTATTCCGTTTCCAGTGTATTTCGGATGTTTTGTCGCTCGAAGCTGCGCCGTTCACAATTGCCGCTTCCTTTCTCGAGTCGAAGCGGAAGGAGGATTCAGAAACGCCTTTTTATATTTTATCCTCACCCCGACCCTCGGCGGGCGGGAATAGATTTGTTTCCTTATTTTCTTATCACACGCTGCTAATTTCGGGACCGTTTTCGAATCGCTTTCATTCTCTCTATTCACTTTCGATTTATTGCAATCGATTGCTCTACCGTTGTGGCTTTACGGTGCCACACATTTTAAATCTCTTCTTCAACACCGATTGAAAACTGTGAATTCAAATTTGTGCTACCATTCAATACCGTCGCTCACTTCCAGCACGAGATAATTCCAAACCACGGTTTAGGCATTCATCGCAACGCAAGCGAAAAATCACTTTTCCTTTCCTAAAACGAAACCCATCAGAACAATTTTCCGCCCTCGTGCTGCTACTACGCACCAGCATTTAACGTTGGCGTCGGAATTCAACGTTCCATGTCACTGTCCTGTAACGTATTGAAGGGAAAAAACTCCGCACCGGTACGTTCGCGTGGCGTGTTGCAGACAGGCAACAACGACAAACCGTCTCGTGCATTCAAAGCCACTCACTGTACTCGACTAACGTTCGAAGGACGAACGTGAAAATTCCAACCATTAATAGTCGACCGAACGTCGGCCCTTGCTACGACACGCAAGGGATACCGGGATCCTTACTAAGGATCCAAGGCATCCCCGAACAGGTTCGTTCTCTCCACATTCAACGTTTATGCTCCACAAAAACTGCACAGAGTGAGAGAGAGAAAGAAAGGGCGAGAGACTTTTCCGTTTTTCCCGACGTTGTTTTGTGTACGTTGGTCCTGGCTGCGTCTGGGCACTGCTACCTATCCATAGGTATTTTATGCGGTGATGGTGGATTGGTACAAATGCTGAAGGATTTTTGTTTTGCTAGCCTCTCATCCGCTCCCTTGCCAGGGGTGCTAGCGTACTTTCTCACTCTATCCTACTATCTACCGACATCCTTTGCGGCTCTCCCCACGTTTGTTCGGAGAATGATAAATACGAGTCATGGCCGATTCTGCGCAGTACGGCTCAAAAAAACGGCAACCGAACCAACAGATGAAAGGATATTTTCGATCGGAGTTGGCGTTGGTTGCTCAGTACGAATCCACGTAGGGAAAAAAATATCCTTCTTCCCTATTGTTTGGATTAACTCCTAGACGCAGCAGGGTGATAACGTGCGATTTTTCGCGTTTACTTAGAGCATGGACTTTGAAACATACTTTAAGAAGTCTTTCTTAATGGTTTTAAATATAATTGAAAAGGCTTGCGGGTTTAATTAACGAACAGTTTTATGTAATTTAACATTGCACGATGTAAACTATCAACCTTAACAAACGGATGCTGCTATAGTTTTTTTTTACTACATCCTCTTACATTTCTTTTTTCAAAGTTTCCCTCAGCCAAACCCAATCCCGTGCTCTATTGCATGTAATCGTAACAACCGGAACAGACAAGAGCTACCAAGCCGTGTCATTTGTTGACTCATCACCCCGAGGTGAAGCATGTATGTCCCCAAAAGATGTGAAAAGACGTAGTTCTATGATTTGTACCATGATAGGGTAGTGTACAGTGCAAGAATGCAAGAACCTACACTCAAACACACCCTCGACTACACCTGTCTACGCTGGAATTGTAATAATCCACACACACACAGGCAATAGCTGCTGTTGAGTGTCTGCTTGTATATGTGTGCATGTGTGTGTGTGTGTGCATGGGGATTATAACAACAGTAACCCCTGTTGTCAGTCAGACTTCTTGAAAGGCATACATTTTTTATGCTTCCCGGTTCCATAATCCACGGTTCTCGGTGAATAATTGATTGCTTGCAGTTTCCTCCATCACGTTTTCTTATTTCGATCGCACAGTCAGGGATTGCGGCACCGTACCGCCGGAAAACCTTGTCCTTGGCTACACTATCTCCGTTCGCATCCTACACGTCACTGTTTCTGCACAGCAATCACTGTCTACACATCGTTACCATCGTAACCAAGCTGTATGTTTTTTTTATTGGGAATTTTGCATTTTTCCCCCAGTGCTGCCAACATGCTAGCTCGACTAGAATAGAAATGATTCGTTTAATTTATTACTCTCTAGAAATAAAAAACATGCTTCATTAGCTTACCCCCATTCCAAGAGATTGCCGATATTTAGTGTTAATGGATAAACACACTTTTACCCGCCAATCGAATCGACATTTGATAATTCAAATCGATATATTCCATCACGAATGACGGTTATCCTTCGTTAGGTCATTTGAAGGCTCCGATTCCTACCGAATGAATGATCGCTTACCAGAATTGAATTTATAGTTTTCATTTGCATACTTCATCCTTTCAACCAATCACCACCGCCGGTCACAGGTCAGAAATGGTTGCGCTCCGAAATCAAATTCCCTGTGGATCCTGTGTCCCGCTGGTCGCAATCGGATGCTAGGTTTTGGTGAACGCGTGATGGGTAGAACTGTCGGAGACACTATTGGATTGCACGGCGGAATAAGTTCTTTGACAATTTGCATAATGGTAAACATTGAGGTAAACCAGGTAAAACACCTAGCGAAGAAGCGTCGGAAGTCACGCTTGTCACGCTTTGGTTTTGCAATTCACTACCGAGCCCAGGTTTCATCGATCTGATTTTCGAACGTTGCGCAATGGGGCAAACCCCCGTGTGTTCGTACGGTTCGTACGGCCACGCCAAGGGCATGAAACATTTCTAAACTTTTGCCCTCTTCAAAATGCCCATAAAATAGATTTACCCCTAGCAAGTGCTCCACACGTTGAACAGACGATACCGACAGTCGCACCCGGGAGTGGTAAAAGGATCTCAGGTTCATCCTTGATTTATGGCACTAAACAATATCGTACTGTGCGAAGAAACATTCCTGGCGAAGGTGTGTGTGTGTGCGTCCAGTACGAGGGTCGAAAAGTTCTGATGTACCTCGTTCAACCTATTTTTAGTTGTATTTTTCCGTTCTGCCTCAAACGGTTTCCAGCGAAGCGAAGAAGGAAGGTGGTGTTCTTGTGCGTGGCCTGCTTTGTGAAGCAAATGTGAGTCAATAGAGTTGTGTTAGGAGAAAGTTATTCGCTTGTTCGTTGGTGTTGAGAAAGAAAATTTTAAATCTAATTTTCGAATGATTATGGATTTTTGTTAAGACTATACGAGTAATAAAGTGACTTGTTGATTTGCTGATAAACTATGTCTGTAACTGAAAAAAGTGCGTTCCTACTCCGCATCGTACCAAAACGGATTATGTTACGATTCTTTGATGTTCCGGCCACAATACCCTTAAAAGGGTGATGTTATTAAACATAAAATTGATTGGGTAATTTATAACCCCGAACCTAAAATTAAATGCCAAAAGTGCGCATCGCTCTACCGGTCCCGTGTCGATCGGCATGAACGTAGAATGGTCGAATGACACTACCAATGCGTGTTTCCGATCGCTTGACATGACAATACACGGAACTGACCTGAATGATGTTGTCGAACACGCAACACAACACGGGACGCGATGGGACATGCCCCGGCTGGCACATTAGCGCAAACGACCGGATGGGTCGCGTTTGGTTGCATGATTCGAAAAATCGACCAGACAGCTCGGGTGCGCCACCCTTCCCCTTCCCCCGCTATTGCTATTGAAACCGATCCGACGCAGCTTCCGGTGTCCGCCATCGAAACCGGTTTGCTATCGTTTTGCTATCCTTGTTAGAGGACCAATTTTGGACCCGGCCGTTTGCTTTCCTGCCGTTTGGAGGGAAAACTCGCCAACAGCCTAAATTTGCAAGTCACTCGCATCACCTGCACGCCTTCGATGAAATGTTCGCTACGCTGTAAGCTAAATAGGGTGCTTCACATACCAAATAATCATAGTCAATTAAGTGCTTTTTTATGACAAAAGCGGACGAAGCGGAGGAAGCTAAGGAAGGAGTAAACGGTTTTTTATGTACAATCATAAGTTACAAATTGCATCGTTTGAAATTACTACATGTCGGAGGTAATAATTGTTTGCTTCAAGGAAATTATGATTATTATTTTAACCTCAACCTTTCGTGTGGCGTTGGAGATGGAAACGATTTGATTTATTTTAATAGTGACTAGAAAATGTGTCAAACGCGGATGTTGAAATTTAGTTTATTTTTTAAAGTTTCTCATGTGCATGATTTTTTAATATGATTTTTTGAGATAATTTCAGAATATGACTTTAGGATAAAATGTACCCTTACATCAAATTTTGATTCTCTTTTCCAAATATTTGGAGAATTTAAACAGAGAATTTAACTATTGGTGCAAATAAAAAATATTAATTATTCTTCGCCTAAATTTAGCATCAAGCACAAAATGTACGACCATTTTTTTTATAGTCTCATTTTTCAAAGGTAAGTTACCAATGTAGGTAGTCTACTAATATTAATACTGGACTTGTTGCTTATGCTTATATAGTTATACTAGCAAACTTATTGATTCTCAAACTTTTTCAAATCATATATATTTTTGTTTGTTTGCTTCCTTCATTACTATCATGAAGCTTTGGAATAACTTACCTTGCACACGCTACAACACAATTGCCTATTGGAAAGGTTACTGTAACCACTAATGCTCACGTATCTACCAACCCTTTATAGCGGGCATTCACGCCATCCTCCGTCTTTAGCCTAAGCACACCCCGACTTGAGGAACTTTAAGGTCTGAGTCGTCCGGGCGACACTCTATTGACATATCCAAGTTTTTCAAACAACAATAATACACACGGAGTCTAATACACCGCGCATAAGCCAGGCGAGTCTAATACAATGCGCAGCAATCATCGTCATCGTACTCTTTGAACTAAGCATTGCAAAACCTTTCTTAGAATTTTCTTTTGGAGAATTTCCACAAATGTTGTTTGGCAGAAATTCTTCACCCTTTAAAACACTACAACGATAGCAACTTTCACATAACAGCAACTCCATGTCGCAGTGAGCTATGAGATATTAAACATTCAACAAAGAAAACGCGAAACTATTGTAAGGAATGAGGAAATTGTGTTTTTTTTTGTATATAATGATGTCACAGTTGTAAAATCGAATTTTATATCCGCTGATAACTGTTGAAGCGTGTCTTCGCCATTTGAGCACTAGATAAAAATTTAACTGAAGTAACCCACAGGTGAAAGCATGGATCATAAGCTTGTTTATGACTTTAACAAAATGTTATTATTGTATCATGCTCGTTATTGCTTACCTTGCTTGAAAGATCCATCCAAGATTCAGTGTTTTAATATTTGTGGTCCATTATAAGCATGATAACTTTCCAAAACCCAAGGTTAGCTCATCAACTGATAAGTGAACAATAACATAACAAACTAAACACTTTAAATCAGTTTTTAGTGCCAAGTTCGAGAAGAAATGTGTTTCTAAAAATGTTTTTAATTTTGATACTTTTTCCAAAAATAAAACCCTGCATGCGTGTCGCATTTTGGTATGATTCTTTAAAAATACATTGAATGCATCAACACGGGTACATATATAGAACATACAATTTTGATAGTTTTTCTGTATAACATAAGAAAAAAGGCGATTTTTTGAGAAACTTTTGACGAGAGTTGCCGTAAGCTAAAGCTATTTGCTTTACAATCTTATCATCCGTTACAATTAGATACTATGTGTCAACAAGCGGCATTCAATGCATTTATAAAATGAGAATTATGTGAAAAATATCAACACATTGGAGTGAGTGCTATTTGCTGTGCAAATTTGAACAAAAGTTGTTATTTGTATTCCTTTATTTCCTTCTACATTCAAACGTTATAGTGTTTTATATTGCATCCCCCAGTTGTTCGAGTAATTAGCAGATTAAAAACGAGTTTTATTTTACACCATGCGTAAGTTACTAAAGCTTCCGATGGTGAATCGTTGTATTTCGTAGGATTTTCGTACACAAATACGCACAGAATTAGCGTCATGTGCAGGTTTTTATGTTTATTCTACTATACTACATTCATTAAAATTTGATTTGCTTAATTGATGGATCATAATTAAATATCCCATCAATGTTTCCCTTTTAAAACGCGGTCTCCATTGCGATAGCACCCAGCACCCGTTTGACATCCATTTTGTGCTCATCGCGTCACGAGTTTTCATTATTCTTTTGTAATAGTATGCACCTCAACGTCGGTATGCAATTTAAGCCTACAACAATTTAAACCTCTTAAACCGTCCTATTCATGAAATATTTAGCACACGACAATGCCTGGTCTGGTTCTTGCTGCACCCCGCGCTACTACGCGGTGGAGATTGAATTGATTGAAATAGATTCAGGTAATGCACCGCTCAGCGTGTGACACCCGTACCCCTTCACTCCGTTGCCCACTTCTCTCCCACCCTGCCCACACCTGCAATGATGGCGACCGAGCCGAGGATTGGAAATGCGTCTTTTTTGCCTACGTGTCTGGTAAAACTGTCAGTTCCTGTATCTGGTGGAAACAAAAGCGTAAATCGGACGTACCATAAATATTTATGATGCAGAAGGGAAAACGGCCTCTGCCAGCGTTCGGGCGAGGCATTTCAAGGCGTGAATGTTTGATTGTTGCGGAAAAAATGTGAGATATGTTTGTCAATGGTAAAGCGAACACAATAACACCGGCGCGCTCGTTTTATTGACGCGTGGTGGTTAGTGGTTTCTATGGCTCGCGTGGTAGCGCTCCGCTTACGATGCTATCGATCCACTTTCTCGCATACAAAACGCTGCTGTACACATCCGGATATCCGGGCAGGGCGCAACCCTTACCCCAGGACACGATGCCAACCTGCAGGCCACCGCAAACCAGGGCACCGCCGGAGTCGTAGGTGCAGCTACCACGGCCACCATTCTCATAGTCACCTGCGCACACCATCGAGTCATCGATCTTGCCCTCGTATGCCACTTCGCACAGTGCTCGCGGCACTAAAGGAATCTCAACGGCACGCAACTGCTCGAAGCTTTCGGCACTGTTCAACGTCCGTCCCCAACCGGTCACAACGCAATCGAACGCAAACTCCAGATCTTCCGAACGCGATGCTAATACGATCGGCTGAGCCACGGAGGAAAACACGATCCCTTCCTCCAGCTCGAGCAGCGCGTAGTCCACTATCCAACTGTACGGCACGTGCTCGGGATGAGCGATGGCTGATCTGACATTGTGCACCGTCCCACTGTGGTTGTAAAAGCTCGATCCAACGCGCACGTTTATGTATCGAGCAATTGTATCGCTGCAATGGCAAAACAATCGAACTGTTACTCACAGTGGTTGTGAATGGTAATATCATCGTATTCTTTTCCTACTCAATACAGTGACCTGCCGTCAATATCCATCGCGAGGTGAGTATCGAACCGCCACAGATGTGATTGTTGAGCTCCTGAACTGACACTTGATACGGATAGCTGACAATGTCCGCCACATGCCCACCGACTATTCTGTTAGTGTGCGTCGCCGGTTCTACGTAACCATGACAACAAACGAAGTGGAGAAAGATTGTACACAAAATCAGTATTTGTCGAAAGTGCTCCATCTGTTCTGCCGGATGAATCGTGCTAAAATGAAACCGAACACGTCTTAAATACGAAATTATTTTGCAACGCACGATAACGCTGGTGGTACTTCAGTCGTGGATTTATTAGATAACAGAAGCAAAATGTGAGCATTTCAGCATCGGCGTAGCTAATCCATGGACTACTGCATATAAACTACTTCAGAAGGGGTAGTGACGACAGTGACGACCAAATAAATTTCTTATTTTACTGTGACCGCTACCACTGGTTTGGAAGCATTCGAAGGCATAAAATATGTAATAAAACGTGCAAAAATTTTATTTAGAGCGATAGTTGGATAACCGTTTAGGGTAGCACTGAATAATAAAAAAAAACTTTTTCCTTTGGAAGCTAAAGGGTGTTTCTACTCTTTGGAATTGAAAGCAGAGTGTGGTAAAAAAAACTTGTTCTTTTAGTATAAAAATATAAAACTATTAAAAAATAAAATTACATTTTGAACGTGTTTTCAAGTACGGAAATTTTATAAAAACAATTGGTTACCAACAAAGTGCATATTAATTCCATTTCAATACACCCTGTACGTGCTTCGCCGTACCAAAGTATAGTTTCCATCGTATAATAGTAGATTCAGTTGTACCATCACTGTTTGATAGTAATATAATGAAAATAGCTAACAATAAATCGTTCACCAAAACCGCATTTAACCTAACTGAAGGATCATACGGTTGAAAAGCAATGTATGTGCCATAAGAAGAGCATAAAAAATCCTTTATCATTCACTTATCAGATAAATCGCATATATTGCTTCCGCTTGCCATACCAATCTTGCTCCCTTTTTGTGCTCTCTCTCTCTCTCTCTCTCTCTCTCGCTCGCTTTCTACCTCGCTCTTTCATTGACCATAGTATACAAGGGTCATCGCGATTTTCATGGTCCAATTAAACGAAATCAAAGGCATCCATTTTGTCGTTTATCCCCAAAACATCACTCCAGCCTGGCCACGCACTTAATTCGTCAATCCCGATTGACGCCCACCCATCGGGAAATTTCTCCCCTTCGTTCCCCTCCCGTCCTCACTAAACCCCGGCTCCAACGGCAAGGAGAACATTCCACGACAAGCTCCGCAGGGAAACCATTTAACCTCCCGATTTCATGCTGAGCCCTTTGATCCTGAGTCGGTGGTTTGCTGCGGCCCGGCCGGTTTTGCAGGAGGCGGTCGGGAGGCTTTAATTTATTTTACACTCCGTCAAGCTAAACACACAGCACGGGTGTGCGCCAACCCAACGCCAACCACCGTGAACGACCCACCCGTGCCATATTCATAGCCCGAACGGTTTCTCCCGGCCAGCAGCGTCCGCTCGTGGCGTGGGGTTCGCTCGGGAATGATGCTTCTGCACACATATACCGGAGCACAAAAAGAGGCCACCGAAGGGTCGGCTCGATGCTTCGGAAGCCGGCAAAGGACGAAGTCGGCAATGTCACTGACGGGCTGGTGATGGGTTGCGTGCGAGAGCGGTTACGGGGAAGGATTAAAAATAAAGAACCGCTCCACCCGACCGCCCTCGGGAACGGTAGGAATCTTTTCATTGGCCTTCGATCGAAACCGATTCATCGCGCACGGAAGCTAAACATCACCTCAAGCTACCTTTCCCGCTGACTAAACATCCACCGATGCGTGGTGAGCGGGCCGGGTAGAAGGAGAGCGTTTCATGAACTGATGTTAAATAGCTGATAAGTGATACGCTTGACGATGTTGTCGCTTCTGATTATTGTGATAGCAACGTGCAGTGCTAATGCCTTAAATGAATGAGCAAAATGCGAAGAAGCCACCGTTGAAAATATGGTCGCACGGTCGATGGTGTCAGGCAGCGCCGTCTCAGCAACCGGTCCGTTGCTAGGAAAGGGTAAGGGAAGGAGGAGAAAGAGAGAGAGAGAGAGAGATGGTTGGCATGGAAAGAAGACGCACACACACACACTTACATACAACCACATAAAAACTGCTACAAATTTTGCGACAGAAAGGCAAGCAAAGATCCAGGCCATCAATTTATAATAAACACCTTGACGCTTCACTCCACCATCTCCCCTGTACCGGAACGCACCGTGTCATGTCTTATCATCGATGTCCGTAAACGATGGTAGCATCTTACGGAAAATTTGATGAACGGTGTCAAACAAAACTGTAAGCTCAGCCGCTCGGCCGTGTTTCCACCTTCCACGCCAACGAAGTATTGATTTTAACCAGATAAGATACCTTTTTACACGCTCCGCAGCAGGGATTATAATTTGGGCAAAGAAGGGAAGCAAAGTGAAAGGGAACGGCGAGCAAAGACGCGAGCTCTAGACACCGAGATTCAAACTATGACAACTAGCATGAGTACAGTGAGAGTAAAATTAATTATCATTTCAACGTGATTTGGATTTATTTTGCTAGCGAATTTCGTATACATTTTCTTGTAACCGGCACAACGATAGCTGCCGGTGTATGATGCAAACTTTGTGAAAAAGTAAAATGCGTACAGGTTTTATCTAATTCGGAAAGAAATAGAATAGATCAACGTGTGAACGTGTTTTTAGTAAAGTTAATAGTGAACGTGTTTTTGGTAAAGGATTTCGAACCATTAGCTGTATTTCAAGCCATCAGTTAATATGCAGAGCATAAATATATCAAAGTTTAGAACAAAACTACGCTGCGGCAACAAACGAGTTCATTACAAACCTGGATTTTAAAATTTCACATTTGAAGTGGAATTTGCATCAGTGCTACTTTTTTTTATAAAAAGTGCTACTCGTGGAAATAAAAACGAAATATAATAATAAGAAAATATTTAACCGGAGATAATTTATGTTAGCTGTTCAGATGTATTTTAGTGTAATTGATTTTCTATAGAAGAGCATTTTTAAAGGATGCATTTTAAGAATTTACATATGAGGAACAATTCGTTTCCTTTAATCTCATAAAACAGGGGATACGAATATGCATATAGATCCATGAATACTGTTGTGGATAGGAGTTTTGATCCTTGGGACTCCTGGGAACGGATGCCGTCACCGAAGGATGTCCCCACGATCGATAGTCACGATCGGACGACCGATCAGACAACGTGGCGAGAGAGGACACTGAGCGAATTCTAAGGATAAATATTTCAACGGAAAGCTTAGCGTTATGTTTTGAATGGTATTAATTGTCCTTTTGGTGGAACGGCCAACATGGTCACCATCTTATATGTGTATTTACGTAACATAAATTAACGGTATAAAACTAAAGGAAGAAATGCAAGAATGCAAGGAAAGCAATACTCGTTACATGATTCAAGACAGTCTTGATCTACACGCAAAGAAGATGTTTCATAAGACATTACTGAAAAAACAAATCTAACTCAAAATATGACCTTTGTTCTACTAACAACAAACCGTCACTATTACCAATTCTACTTCGCTTAATATATGTATGTATAACTGTGCTGTGCATATATGCACAAGAAATGCATCTTATTTAAGAAAAACGACATGATGCTTTATTTATTTTATTTTAATTTTTATATCTGCTATTTTGTATACTAAAAAATGTGAAAAAAATCGTACCGTTAAATTTATACAACATTAATCCATTTTTTAAACCTTCGTTGTTCTGACAAAAAATAATGCAATGGAGGCGCCTGGTAGATCAGAATTGAGGGACCTGGTAGGCACTGTAAAAGTTGTAATTTCATTTTTACTCAACTAGTTAACAGCAGTACATGCAACTAGCAAACAGCAGTTGAGGATTTAATTCTCATGGCAATTCAGTGTAAAGGAGAAGGTTGTTCATATTATTTAAATTTATTTCATACGACTTTTCGAAAGTAAATTCTCGCATCCCCGTATTCTCGCTTCGTTCAGAGCCATTGCTCGAATTATTTTGCTGATGACTGGCAATCCATACGAGCTTTAGCTTTTCACTATCAGCGATTTAACTTAATATTACGGTTCCAATTTTTTTACAAAACAATAAGCTGCGTTTTAACATAAACCCCATTTGGTTATCTTTCTATGGTTTAGAAGTAATGTTAACTGTTTAATTTGACTGGTCACGAACATTGACAACTAAACAGCTTAAGCAAAATATATACGCGTTACGAAGCGTTATAAAATAATTTTATCGAAAAAATATTTGAAGATATTGAATTCTAACATTTTATGATTGTTATTTAACATTGGAATTTTTATAATAAAAATCATGGAAGTACTTTGCATGAACATTTAAGCACAGATATTAACAGAAATCTGAAACTCCATAAAACTCTCTAAGGTTTTTTTCGTTTGGATAAACGTAGCGCTTCACGGATAATCAACGTTCTACTGTATTCTTGTTTTGATTTAAATTTGACGTTTGATAACGCGTTCAGGTTGACAGTTCTTTGTTATTTTCATACCGGTGTTTATTTCGTTCGTGGTTTACACAAGTTTTAGAATTTATACATTGTAACAAAAATGTCTTCGGTTACTCCCGAACGACAAAATATTTCAATCTCGAGGTTAACATCACCACGCACTCCAACATCTCCGGGAAACGTAGCGTCTCTGAGAATCGAAACCGCTGTTGCCAGCATTGCCGAATGCCATGAGAAATGGGTAAAGGCGGCAGAGAAAGGTTCACAGTATTGCAATGCGATAAAAAACATAAAACGAAACATAATACAGCAACATACGGCAGCAACGAATCAGCATCCATATCCCGACAATTTACAACTGTACTGCAAAAACCTTATGGTTATGGTATCGATAATGGAAGATGTAGTGGCGAACGCGGACACAGCTTTCGCACAAGTAAAGTCTCTCCAAGAATTCTTTACCGAGCGTGATACCATCGGCTATACGTGGGATTATCGACAAACAGCATGCTCCATTCAAAAAATCATTCTTTCATACAAGCGAGAGATCAAATCCCGAAAATACGTTGCTGGTAAGTGGCATAAACATGGCATACTACTCATTTCCCGAAACTTATTATAAAATCCATGTTGCAGAAAACATCGGGCATGCTCAATCATCTGATCAACTGTCTCTATTCGTGACCAGCTGGAACAATCATATCGATATCGAACGGGACAGGGAATTGCTCATCAAAATGATAATTTTCGAATTCAAACTACCAGCTTGAATGGGTTACATAAAAACAGAGCGTTTGAAACCGTAGACTGTGATATACCGTGCACTGTCAGCCGTCATTAAAATCACGCAGAGACGCAGTTTATAAATCTCAGTTTTCTGTATTTGCTTATGGAACTATTATCACAAAAATAAAACCAACGTTAAGGTAAGTGTAATTCCCACGATTTCACACGCGTGCTCACATTGCATAATTACCGTTTGGTTTATTTTCATACGTCCGACTGTGTTTGCTAGCGAGTGGCTGTTTGCTAGCGATGTAATTAAGTTTCCCTGACGTTATTTTCTACAGCGTTATTCCTAAAAATATAAGTCGCGATTGCTAGCATCGTTGCGCGTTTGTAAACATGTGTATCGGATTGTTGAGCATGGATACACGTTTAAGTGAACGATACACCTACTTCCTTATCAACATCGTCTGCTTCGAATATGGCATCGCTAATACTGTACAACTTTGGTTGAGTGCCGCAGACGTCAACCGTTCGTCGTGCTGGGGATTTTCACGAGGCATTCATTTATGCGCGCACACGATACGTACGTTATCTTACAATATAAGAAATACGAACACAGCCATGATTCTTGCGTCCCATTGTGCACCTTCCCGTACCTGTACGGGAAAGCGTTCACACGTTACACGTTAGACAGTTCGCTATTTTGAAGTTGAAGATAAGGCATTCTAACTAGCTCACTAGCTCGATCGATACGTTTAGCTATTGGCAGCAGGCACTGTGCCACTTATTGTAGGCTCAGCATAAGGGGGCGGCTTCTCCGGACACTCTTTTTCGTCCATTACGGTCAGGGAGCATTCTACCGGCGGATTAAGTGCACCGTTTGTTTCTTCTGCAGCGCTTCCATCGCTTCTCGATGCGCTGGATGAGCTGGGATGTGCTGAGGGATGAAGATCGTTGCTTCCACTACCGGTAACGTTCACGTTCGATCCCATTGACAAACGTAAAAGAGCGGCAGGGTCTAACTTGATTGCATCGTCGTAGCTTGGTGGCGCTGCAGCCACTGTGTCGTAATCGGGGGGTTTCTCGCGTCTGCGTTCGTCGTTAGTGCTTATAACATGCACTGGATCATCTCCCTTTAAAACGGACGGGATGCGAAGAATAGATGTAATTGATTAGATTTCAGATCACATAGCTGATCGTTACAGCTGATTGATCATACTTACCTCCTCACCGTTTGCTCCCGATCGCCCCGGTGTGTGAAGCCAACAGCACATGGCTGTACAAATCAGACAGGCACCTGCTGTAGGAATGTATCGAAGAGGTCGATAAGTATGATTCAACGCACCGCTAGTGGTTAAGATGCTTACCTAAGATACATGCGACGCCCGCATACCGTACCGGTTCCGAATAATTCTCAGCCAACCCTAACCAATTCACTAATGCACCGACGCATAACAGCATCATACCGTAACGGTACGGTCGCTGAGTGCGACGAGTTTCCTCCAAAGACATTACTGCGAAGAAAAACATGTGAAAAAACATATACATTATTATTTTGCATTGCATGGATCATTGTGTACTACACTAGACTTTTAGGCGTGCAGAATTATGTTCCTTTACAATAACCGGAACACTATTTCCCTATCTATCGAGGAATGTTCTTGCAAATAGAACGTACGATGAAAATGTCACCATTAAATGTCTGCTAAAAATACTTTTTGAATAAGGAAATCGAGCAAAATGCAAAAGTATCGTTGATGCTCTAAACATCCCCGTTACACGCCGTTTATATTTATCGATTAAATGATCCATTTACAAGAGGTTGTTTTTTTTTCAACAGAACATTCACTGTGCGAAAAGATCTCTCAAAAACAACCTAAGATTTTTGTCATACATCTCGAAAACATCTATGACTGACAATCATATTACTCTTTTTATGATATAATTTCGTGTTAAATTAAATATATTTATTTCGATTTTTTCTAAATACAAGCAAAGGCTCGGGCACAGGTGAGTAAAGTTGCTTTGCTCCAACCGTTGCCTGTGGTTGCTATGTTTTTGTGAGGCATATATTTTCGCAGGTTCGGGAACTAAGAACCTTCGAAAATGTTGGCCTACTTTCTGTACCTGTCACGACTCGAGAATGACAGTTTTTTTTAGTGAAGAACGGTCAGAATGTGATTTTGATGCGGGACTTAATTAATCAGTCTTTGGATCAGCCCAAGAAGGATGGATTTTGTTAAGAAGAAACTGTTTTCTGTTGTAGTCAACAACCACCGGGTACCAAAGCAGTTTGCAACGATCAACAAAATCATCGAGAAGTTTACAAATGAAGGAAAAAACATAGCGCTCCATAAAGGCGTGTATCGGTAAAGGGGAATGCGCTCAAAATAAATATAATAAACACACGCAATTTCAAGATACTACGACTTTGCCCTCACGACGCCATCAGCTGAACGGGAGAATGGTGGCGGTGACTCGTAAAAAGAGACATTCTCCGATCTCACCGCGTACGACCCTTCGCTGTAACTGTATCGGGTAATGCGAGGTTGTTACCAGTAACTAGATGCCGTGCCGCAAGCTAAATGCGCCCAACTGGTTTTCGCCGTGTGTCACGTAGTCCAACCTGATAAGCTGCAAAAGGTGCGTCGCCTGCACCGGGTTTTCTGTGCAGACGGCGAAACCAGTTTTTCAAATCAAATCAAAACGGTACTACCATCGGCTATTACGCGAGGCAGCCGCCCCATCGAAGAACGGCCATGGGCTTCCGTTCTTTGCGACTATCCGAGAACCGCCGACTCCACCCAGAACGGGCGCTCGCTTACGCAAAGCGTTCGGCGAGGCCTTGGTGCGTTAAGTTCAATATCACTAACACACTGCCGCGAAACTCGCAGCCGGCTGGTACGGTGCGGTCATCGTTAGTCAAACGCGGGACCCGTGAGACGGGGTAGGTTTAAAATTTGGTGCCCATTACCAACTTCTCTACTTCACTAATCTGAACGCAAGCGTCCTTGTTTAATCCACATTTTTTGAGCCTAGCAACTTGCGCTCGCCACGCGGAAACCAATAAGGGTGGGAGCTGGTTCGAAACTACCCCCAAAACGACCGAACCGGCATCGACGATCACGATGACCTTCAGCGCATAGCTAGCCGTGGGGACGGAGCTGTTTTTTTTGGGGGGGAGGAGGAGAGGGGAGGAATCTTTTTTTTTCCTCGACTCATGAGTTAAAGCTTGGCGATTTATTGTGAGTCTTCCGCGTTTGGACACATTTGTATGGCGTACAGGTCGATCGGTCTAGAATAATATTATGCATAGTTATTTCACATGGTTATTTTACGAAGAATTAATTAATCTCTCTGTCTTGTCTACCGTAGTTCCGCTTTATTCCGACACAAACTGGCTGAAAAACATCGTCTCTAAGTTGGGTATCGAAACGTGCCATAACCATAAGGGCATTAAGTACCAGGAAGCAGCGCATTCATCGGCATAAAGAATATGAAAGCACTCGAACTGATCACGTCCAATCTATTGAAACTCAATTGATTGAGTGGAGAGCGCTACAAAAGACAATTTCGCGCGCTGGGCACTGGGAATTCTGCCGTGCACAATCCGCAATCAACGCGCTACAGTTTCAATTGCTCGGCAACGCGCGGCAATCGCTGTCATAGAAACGCAGGTGTGTCTTGAAAGCGCCGCAAAAATAATGTTACGCTTAAAACATGAGCATGATTCACCTAACCGCTTTAACACAAATGGAAACATGCGTACGCTATAGCGTTCAAACCCTTCCCAAAAGAGCGCGAAATGTACTAATGTATTCGGGAAACTGAAGCTTCAGTTTATGCATACAGCACGCCTACTATGCGGGCAAAAGGGGAAATTGGAGCAAACTTTAAATTTATTTTTCATCATCATCATCATCCGCCGGTATCTCCGGTTCGTTGATCGTGCGAAAGGAGGAAGATGAGGAGGAGGAGGAAGAGGAAGCTTTCGTCATGCATTATTCACCGATTCAAACTTCCCGAACCGAGCCCCGGATCCGTTATGTTTTGTTTTCGGGAGCCGAGACCGAAGAGCAGCTGGAGCAGAAAAATCCCAGGGCCTCCCCCCGCCCGCAAACATTATTTGCCCGCGGCACACCAGAAGCAGGTACACGGCGGGTCCCCGCCGGACGGTCGGCCTGCCTGTGGCACAGCACGGCGGGTACGTGATTGCATTTAGTGGCCTCGGAAAGCAAGATGGCAAGATTAGCTCGAGCACTGTTTGACTTCCTGTTGAACCGTTTTCGACACCACGTGGCCAGCGCAAGCGATGGTGGGGTTTCAATTTTAATTGGATATTGTGCACAACATCATCGTCGGATCGTAAATTTAAACTGTACTTTCTTCTTCTTTCCTGATTGCAAGCTTTATCTTTTTCCCCGCTTCGGAATTCGGTATTAATCATACGTGTAGCATCCATATGTGGGCTTCGAACTTTTCGAAAATCCCGCACGACCGTACTTTCCTACTGCATATGACTAATGCAGCGGATATGCTATCGCGCTGATGTTATGTGTGCATTTCCTTCCATTTTGTAATCAACTTTTTGAAAAAACGTAACACTCCTGAAGGTCGGGTACAGGTAGTTTCCGTTTGTTTTGCTAACAAAACCATCCCAACGCCGTAAACAAAGCGAAGGTTTCACAGACCGAAGAAAACACGGAGACATTCAACACACAGTACGTGGGATACATAGATGAATTTTGAACCAAAAAATTTCCACTGCCATGTGTGGTTGATAGAACAGATAGCAGTGTTTTGGCACGATAATAGCTTTCATGAACTAAAAATAGAGTCTCGCTGCTATCGCACATGTAAGACGGGTTCGAACTATTACACTATTCGTTTGTTGCTTTTGAATCGAGACACCAACACACACACACACACAAACACACAACAGCACACGCACGCTAGCTGCACTTACTTTTGCTACTACTTCCTGTTGGCAGTGGGTTTCGAAACTTTTCGAACGTACCACACCGATCGTACCGCGCTTTCCACGAGCGAAGCGCACCACAACACTGCTTCTGTCCCAGGTGTCCCGTACGTGATCGATTCGAGGTTTCAACCAGGGCTTTGGTTAAACTTTCTGCACACAACGGATCAGATGCGATGACTAATAGCACCGCGCACCAACACTCGGCATCGGAGCGAGGGTATTGCCTTAACTGTTCAACAGGAACAACCACGCCAACGATCGGTTATCCCGGCTCGGCAGGTGACACATAGCACAGCGGACGCGTACGCGATCGGTGCCAGACTGAACCAGATGATGGACCCCTCGCGTGCGGCGACAGCGAGACAGCGAGATTAAACGCGCCAATGACGTCGAACCGGACGAATACATCGTCGCCTAACCTAGTGGGTCTAGTGCGCGACGACGCCACTTACTTACATCCGCGCCGATCATGGTGTGTATCGCACGCTGCTGAGCCTGAACTTGAAACGCACTGCTCCGGTGTGTATGGTGTTCGACGAAGAAGAGGAAAAAACACGACAACAAATACGAACACGTTTTGTTTACCCCGCCCGAGACCACACTGGCGGGCTGCAGTTGTGTTGCACACAGACCCGTACACCCAGCATGCCGCCGCGTTGAAAATCGTTCGCTCAGCAAACCGGTCCGTTGTTTCGTGGTCATCGTCATGGTAACGGTCATTAGCAATAGCGTTCGTATTGCTAGTGGGCTGGTAGTATGCTGTGCGGGCAGCCTACTGGTGTGTTAGTAATGGTGCAAGGCGATTGATATTTTCACAACGATAGTGCGCCGGGTTTGTCCCCATCCCCCCTCCCCCTGCCCCCATGACCCACCCATAGGTACGGGGGGTAATATCATAATTTTCGATATTAAAGAAACTAATTTCTGTCATCAAATGTAGCCACCGGCCGTACAAAGCGTTTGCTAGGGCTAATGAAATTATTCAAATGATAGAAACTACACAACTACTTTTCCATGTGTGCCACACATACACCAGGGCCGGTGCGAATATCGATTGCACAATGCACAATCTTGGTGGCTTTTAGTGCCACGTGCTTGCGCGCGGTACTTGATTTCCTCTCGCCAGGTAATTAGTATGTTTGGAAACGGTTGGAGGTGAACACAATTTAGTGTACGGTACACACACACACGCGCGGCCGGCGTTTGCGTTTTCCATACCGCGCTCGGGCGGACAAGAGGTTTGGCGCTCGTTAGCACATGTGGTTCGGTTCAGCTGACCGTGAACTTTAGCGGAACCTGTACCACCACAGACCGGAACATTACATGTGCAGTTGTCACCTGGCCATATCCTATTGAAGCTATGTGTACAAGATTTCGAGGGGTTTCGATTTCGCATCGGTGCCGTGTTTTTTCTTGCCTCACAACGCAATGCCCTTAGCGAGTTAAGTTGTTTACGTACTTCACATCTGCGTAGTAGCATATTTAAAAAGCAGCTTGAAACTATTCTAACATCCCGGCGTCGATAAGATCAACATGAAGTGATGTTTTTTTTTTTTCGTTGCGCATTTCATGCCACAGGCATTCGACGCAAAACTCCGATCCGATGGTAAAAGATCATAAATATGTTGCCTTTTCCGTTGTAAAACCTACACGAAGCCTCCCTGAGATAACCGTCCGGTGCTCTCGAGCGTGATTATTAGTAAAGATCGATGCTCGGTTAACGGCGGGGTGTAGGTCTAGGACACCGGCTGAACTCATATCTCGGACTGTTTTACTTCACAATCAGCTCGACAGTGACCTCCAGCATCGGGAATGTGGATAGGATCGGGCTAAATGAAAGTAAAAACCGGTTCAGTACGTTCCGCTGGGGGGATGCATTTCATCGACGATCGTTTGTTTTCGTTTGATTGTGACACACTTGTCGGTGGGCACAAGAAATGGCCCCCGCTAACACACTCCAGCGTACGTTGGTCAATCATCTCGCTTCCTCTCACACCATCACACCCGCGCGCTCGTCGCCGTGGTCGGTTCTACCAACGTAGGATTGTTTAACGTTGTACTGCCCGGTGTAAGCTTACATTTGGCATGCTAATTATTACACACCGTTCGGCTTTTGCCTTATTTGTTCTCACTTTACTGCACATCTCGAGCAGCCGCACATCTCGGGCACATCAACGAGAAGGTTCTTTTTTTTTCTTTTCTTCTTCTTCTTCGCCTGCAGCTCCAAATAGAGTCAGTAGTTGTCAACACGGCATCTCCCGCTCATTTCGCAACTGCCCGTTAATAACGCGGGCTGTTTGCATAGCCACTTAAATGTGCATGAAATAGCGTGACATTGTACATCATTTAACAATGTCATATTATAAAAAGGGTAGAATATTGTATGTTTGGAAAACGATTCGGTTTGGGATCTTTCTTTTCCTTTTTTTTTATGTACGAAATATCCAACCGCTCAGGTGTGCATCACAGCACGATAAAACACACATTCCTACCGAGCATCTGTGTTGGTAGTATGGGCTACTTAACCAAACACTAATACAGTTACCTCAGTTTTGCATTTTTAACTCGCGAGTAAACGCAGTAAACATTAAATTACATTACACTTAACACCGTATCGCGATAGTTCCGGGTGGAACAGGCTACCAAAAGCGTACCCAACTGTTTGAGCACGATCGAATTAAAACTAACTTTGAACGAACGAGTCGTTCTTCAAAAAAAAAAAAACACTCACTCATATTATCCATGTTTTGGCTAGAAATCGCTCACACCTCGCACGCGCTTGCTACTACCACCTTTTCTGAATCTGGTCGATAGGAAGAGAAAAACAACACTGTTTTCTCGGCAGACGAAGAAATAGGTTTCAACCAGTATTTCTACCGACTCTCAACGACCGTGCCGCGAGGGCCAACTACGTACAAAGCGCGCAGCTTGAGAGGTGAGTAGTAAAGAGAGTAAAGTCTCCGCCGTCGTCCGCCAGTGATCTCGCTCAGAAGATCGAATCCTCCTCGTCCGCGATCCGCGACGGGTTCTGATGAACGTAGATTATAAATCGTGTTTTTTTTTCTTCTGTTGAGCTCAACGTCTATCTAGTAGTTCGCTCTTATTCGCCAGCATTTTGCTCCGTGCGCTCTCGCGCTTCTCCCCGTCTCTCGGCCGCATGTATCGCATTTTTATATCGCAAACGAAAGGTATGAGACAAACAAGGGGCAATGTGCTGTTTTGTCACGCCTGCTATAAATATTTGATAACGCGACAAACAAAACGTAGCGATGTTTTTGCAGCAGATTTTTAAGGCCGTGTTATCGGAGTTTTTGGGCTGATCTCACAACCCCCGAAGGCCGAATGCTTTGTAAAGCCCAACGTCTAGATGATCGTGTAATAGGATGGAATTGTTTTGGAAGGCAAAATCTAAGTAATTACATAAGTAACTCTGTGCCCATTGCGATGTGGAAAAAGAAGATCAAATATACATTTTCTGCATACTTCCATACTTCCATACTTCTATGCCATGTGCAGGAAAAGGTACACGTTATTAAAACACTGTTTAGTCGTGATCAGTGTTGATGGCGATGTTTACAGCTGGTAAAACATAGCAAAAAACCGGGTAAAAGACGACACAAAGACACTACAGCGGTCAGAACAGTGTGCAACCCATATGTTGTACGTGTACTCACTCACCTCACTAGCAGGCAGAATATTTACATTTGCTCAAAAATCACGACCAACAGACATGCTGGGCGCGCTGCAAAGCGTCACGAGGTACGGTGACACTTTCTGTGTTACTTTTAAACACCGTAAAATGACGATCCTACTCTTCTTTTTTTTTTTTTTGCAACGTACCATTCCATCACTAAGTCAATGTTGAATAAATCACCACAGTATCTTGGTCAAATATGGCTACACTTGCCCGTGCCAGGAGATGCAAGTAACTCTCGGTTGTTCAAATATCTGCAGAATGATAACGGCCGCCGGTGTAGTGACGGGGATTTTTCGTTCGTCCCTATCATAGGTACAATTTCTCTGTCGGAAGCAGTTCTACCCTGTTTGTGCTAGATTTTCCTCGCATGTGTTTGTAGGGTTGTGCGCAAGCAAACCCGTACACCCCATTGATTGCACTGTGCAGATTTATTGTTACACCCACTTGCAGAAGGAAGTTTGGTTTCTTTTTTTTATCTCATCTGTTAGTTTTTACGCAACTCTTCCGATAAATAATGTCAAAGAACTTTGATGATAAAGTAGCTTATCACTGCTTGCCGTGTCTTGGAAAATGTCTTATCTACACAAACAGTACGCTTTTAATTACCTCTTATCCGAAGCTCCATAATGTTAGCAGCTCGAATTTGAATTGCACTGAAGTTTGTTCTAAGAACGTTGTTTTTTTGCTGCGAAATGCAAGTACCACTTCTAACGATTAACACTCCTGTTATGCAAGATTTCAATCACTGATTGCCTGGATCGTAATCAATTGCCCACTGACTGAGAATTGATACCGGTCACTTGTCACAGCTTCTTAAAGAGCACGCAACGTATTTAGGTCGTGCGTTGCATCTACTCACGGACCTGCCACTTGAAACTACGGACGATAACTATCCAAAGAAAGCCTGTTGCGGTTGGTGGAATGGTGTAAATAACAGACACACTCATCGGTAGGGTATTCGTGAATTGCGTGCCCTTCGGATACGTGTGTGCACTTACCACTATCACTTGAAGCTTTCTTTGTGCACAAGACGTTCATTTCGTGTCCGTTCATCTCATCGATCGTAGTAGACCATCTCGGATGCAACGCTGAAATGGTTCGTTGTTATGTGTGTTGAGGTGTAGAATTGTTGACGTGGGTTTCTTTCGGGGACTGGGTACAATTTGTTGTGCCACTGCTCAGGAAATATAGGACAGAAATGTGTGCAATCGAGAGCTCTTTATTGTTTGCTAATGCAGCAAAATGGGGAGGATGGTACATTGAAGAAATGCATGCTGGTGCATTCCCGAACAGACACGCGAAAGATGCATGGACGCGCGATAAAACGCTGCCTTCGTGAATTTTTGAGACGAAAAAAAAGTAAATATTGACAAATTTAGATAGCCTAAGAAATTACTTGTTAAGTAATGGATGAAGAACGTAAAATGTCTCATTGGTGTTAAGCGTAAAATTTAAATTATTATAATTTTTTTTTCCTGATGAAAGTTGCACACCTTTGGTCGATCACTTGGGCCAGGGGTGAGAAACCTAATCTGTGAATTGTGTGTGCACGCAGGGAAAAGTAACCATCTCTCCACCGAATAAAAATTAATAGAGAATTGAGTTTTTTAAAATCTGTTGCATGATCTTAATGATTGAAATTGTAACACTCGTCGAAGAGCAGATAATGTTTGATTGGTTATTTGCTTTGAAGCTTCCTTTTTATGTTTTAAGTAATTTTTAACTACAATCTAGCTGGTCAATCTAGATGACCTGCATATAGTGCTGGTCGTCCAGACTAAGAAGAAGAAAAAGATGAAGAAATTTGTTCGTTGATAGATCACATTTTAACTAGCTTAATTGGATGGAATGTTCAAGTTTTAATGTTCAGGATTGCATAGAATATGTATGAGATATACGCATTATATCGTCAGATGAGTAATAGTTTACCGCTGTCTTCCAACTTGATCATTGGGCAGAGTAGACAGATTGGAATAAATCTAGAGATCAAAACGACAAAACTTCTATAACTCATTATTGTAGAACTCTAATAAATAACTGACCCCGTTGTTGAGGTGTATAAAGGTACAGAAGGATTGCGTTTCTTCAAAGGTATCTTACGTTACTGTGACTAAAGCAAGATGTTACGTACCAATGACTAATGCAGCAAAAACCTGTGATAGCAAGTTTCGACGCATATTAGGAGGTTTATTCATCCGATTCGATTAAATGTCATCAACGTCACATAATTCATATGCACTCTGAAAACGTATGAGTCATAGCCTACTCATTCGTGGTGACCAATAATGTTCCGAAGCTGGTCACTGATTATCCAACAGTCAAGGGTGAGCGAAACAATTGCGTAATACCGATAGAATCTCAAGGTAGTAAATGTGTTTAAAATTTGTTATTCACAAAGAATATTTGAGAAACAGTATGAAATACTAGGATATAATAAAAACGTGAGTAAAATTTCTCATGCTATGTTATGCTTGTTGGTTGAAAGAATTTTTAAATAAATATTAAAATATTCGTAGTTTCTAATCTAATCTGCAGATCATTAAACATATGGTCTTCTATCTACCCTGCATACTGTGTGTTAAAACAACGACTTATCTGTATCTGTTAAAACAAGTACTTATCCTGTATTCGCTGTAATCGCGATTTGTAAATATTTTGAAAATGGTTAATTCTAACGTCAAACTGTCATAAACTGGGAATAACGCAAAGGTTTTCGATGGTGGCTTTTGGTTTTGTGATTTCCATATGTTTCAAGGATTGACGATTCAGATACTGTATAAAAATGCATATGCTATTGCAGATGCTACTGTTAATATAGCAATACTGATTACCTTAACAAGTGACATTCTTCGCATTCTCTGCTTTGATATAAAATTTGCAGCGAATGTGTCGTCTAAAGAAAGCTTATTATTACTTTTGTTAAATAAATTTGATCTTTTCTTCGCGGTCAAGTCTGCTATGTAACACTTATTACATTACCATAGTATGATGTATTATACTGATCAGTCTCTCCTCACTGTTTATATTCTTCCTTAGTCACTTGATTCATTCTCAGGGTACAATTATGAGTAAATCAATTTAACTCTCACTTACCGCTGAATATCTACCATTCACCATTCAACACTTTTCATTGTGGTGTATATATAATGATTTATAAATATATGAGACGTTTAATGTGAAGATCGTAAACATTGTGTTGTTCCGGATGTAGCTTACAATATATAAGACAAATATTTGGGTGTTTAAAGAAATTAAACATATTTGGTATACATTTGTGTTAAAAAATGACCAGCTTATAATCAATCCAACAATGAAATAATCCGTTTTAACGTGTTAAGTCAAAATTGGTCTCATCCTCAAATCACGACCATTGTGCAAAGAATCGAGTATAAGCGCCTAAAGGTATACAAATTGTAAAGCATCAAGAGTCAACCGGACGCAGTGGAAAACTAGAAACTAGAACAAATAATGAAAAACTAGACTAAACTTTGATATTTTCTGCCGGTATGGCTGAGTTCTAGTAATAAAATTATAAGCTCGATATAAATATTAGTTTTCGTTACGCGAATTATTTTCAGTTTTCACGGTTTCTAAAGTAAATCGATCGAGAAAATGAAAATCACATATTTTATTCCGAAATCAGTTTAATTAATGCAGTGAACAAAACTATGAGCTTTTGTAACTAAAAGAATACCCGTTTTTGGCAAAATGTAGTTCCCGTTCCCGTTTTTTAAGAAAACATTAAGAAAAATGAAAAAAACTAGTGCTTTACAATATGAAACTAGTGCTTTACATGAAACTATGAAACTAGTGCTTTACAATACAGAAACTATCGTAGGTTTTATGTATTCTAGTTTGGTCTAAAATGCTTGCACTGTTTTTTTTCAGTGTTCGTCAGCAAAGTATCGACAAAAACGAATAAAAGGAGTTTTTGTGTATAAAAAATATCGGAATTTCCAAAAAATATTTGAAATAAAATGCTAAGGCTACACTTTCAAATGAAAATCGGTATTTATGTAACAAAGCTACAAATAAGAAATACCTTTTTGACGTTGCTAACTGGCTAGCTAAAATCAGAAAAAATATGTAAAATCAATATGCAAATAAACCTTTATACGTAATTGTATTCTGAGTGGAAAATATTTTAAACAATAACAGTACTTGAATACCAATACTCTAATTTTAACACCCGAGCGATTATCTTGACAATTTTTCAATCGATTCAAATAAAATATTCCATTTGTACATATTAAGAAAAATGGCAATATCATAAAAGTATCGCTCCAATATGAATATGGCGATCTACACCACCGCAGCCTACTATTGTAGCATGTGTTGTAAACATCAAAAGCATATTGCTTCATATGTTCCAACTCCGTTCACAACGTATGAGTACTAAAAAAAAAAAAACACAAAACAAAAACAACCCCGACAATATAGAACTAATAAAAACGCTGCAATCCAAAAACACTAAATTTCTGTTACCAGTTGAAGCATGAGGCTCATAAATTTAGAATGAATTAAAACCTCACCCTCACGGATTACACATCAACGTCATCAACGAGACAATCCTCCGGAACGGCTGTCGCTAAAAGCCCTGATGTGGGTACGGCGAAAGAGAAACAGATACAAAAATACCCGCCGCCCGTGCAAAATACTCGCCGTGGTGCGCTTACCACATACTCTATATTCCATACTGTTGCGGGTTGGTTATACTTTATTTCCAAAAGTGCAATAAAATGTACGAACGATGATCCGTCCCTGACGACCGACCGATATTGTGCGGGTTGTGTCAGCCTCGGTGTCGGAGCACGGGCAAGAGTAATGGTACCACGACATGGTAGAACAAAGCACGGACGGTATGTGTGTGTGTGCGTGGAAATGCTCTGTGAAAAATGTAAAATTTATTGTGATTGTTATAAATTACGATGATTAAATTAACACTCTCCACGTCTCGGACGGGCTTAATCTAGTGAAATTAATTCATTGCTTCAAGGTTATTTACTTCTTCCGTAATTATTCCGGACGGGTTTGTGAAGAAGGAGTGTTTTTGGAAAACCTACATACATTTAGTACGCATTTGTTGGTACGAAGAACGAGAACAAAAATTACCCATCAGTAATTAAATAACTAGGCCAGATATGTTTTTTTTTTCTATAGTCCTCCCCTGAGGTTAATCATGTGTTTGTACGGGTTGTGTAGCTTTGATCTTTAACCAAATTATAAAGTCGAACCTGAGCGTGTAATCATTCGTGTTTGCTTCCCCTTGGTTAAGCCCTGGAAATTGCAATAATCGGAATGTTCTATGCTTTTATGATTGTTCAGCACAAGCGATTAGATCTGTTACATAATCAAAGGTTTATGAGAAGACCCACAAGACTAATAGGATACGAATTGTTAAGCGAATACATGAAAGTTCTTTTCTTATGCACGCACTCGATTGGTTTACTGAACAAGTTTAGGAATCAATATTTTCCATTGATAAGTAAAAGTTTTGAATAATGCGGTTACAACTTGAAGCAATAGTCTTGTGGATGGCAAGGCGTCTCCATCGCAGAAGCTATTATTGTGGAAAGAGAGCACTACTTTTTCGGAATGTGTTGTTGTTCACAATCTATCACTTGCAAGGCAAGGTTCAAATGATATTCCTTAGGGTACGATTCTTGTAATCCGATTGTAATAATAGTTTCAGTAATTCCGTGTAGCAACGTAACTCGATGGATTGTGAACCAACATTATGCATGATTTCAGTTTCAGTTTTAATTTTTGTTTTATTTTTTCATAGCCATTTTGTATCATTGTCCGATAAAACTAGATCTACCATTATACTTTCGTAGTTTTTTTCATTTAGAATAGTGTAATACGTCATAACGCTTGCCGTTTTACGGCTCACTAGATTTATTTGTTCCATAGTTACCAGAGAGCAAGGTCGGACTTGCTTGGTGGAAATTTTTTGTTTTGTTTAAACACTACGAGTGTATGATTTCTTCCACGATTGTTAGAAGCAAAACATAGAACAAGTAAAAAAGTTACTTTACCAATTATCAGTTCACATGTCATCATCGTGCTAGTTAAGTAAGTCAACGCACATATATGTTTTGTTTGGTTTTAATTTTTTCACACCCTTTCCAGTACCGCATTACATGGTGCCCTGCAGTAAAGCGAAATACCTTTGTAACCGCGTAACATGTATGTATGGTGAAGTTATTCACTATTTTACATCAACAAGCGAAGTCTTATTTACAAACCATTGTACAACGTTCGTTTTTTTTTTTCGAACCCATTTGAACGAGAAACTCTACGCGGAAGCCATTTGCAGCGCAGCGTTCTATCGCATTATCAGGTAGGTGCTGATTTTCCCAGCAAGGGTTTACGCGGATTTTTTTTTTTTGTTAAACTTTCATACATTATGCACTCCATCCTCCAATTGACATGATGCTGCACTGTTGTGTGTTCTATTTAAAGAGATGCACCACCAACTGCAATCAACTGGGGCGATAAAACCATCCATCGCCCATTCGCAGCGGCAGCAGAGTCTATTAAGTCATCTGTACGATCCGTATCCATTTAACAATGAATGTGAAGAAATTCACCTTTGACGCGTGAACCCTTTTTTACTTTACGTATATTTTAGTTAAGGGATTAATGCACCTACTTTCGGTGTCGCATTTCGGAGGGATATTATTGCTTTGTTTTGTGAGGGGGCAAGATGTTTGCGCTTCTTTTTCCCCATTCTTTGACATGTACAATCGATTTAGCCTACGTGCGAATTTGAATAGAACGATAAAAGTGCGTATCATTTTCCAATGAGCAAAAGATGATGCGATAGCAAAGAGTTGAAGATTGTGTTGGAAGGAGATTTTTTTTTATAAAAAGCGATTCATGTAAGCATTACCACATTCTATTTGCTACTTTTGATAAGTTTTCCAATTATGATGTTACTGCATGGGTGAACAAAAATCTATTCATAACTCGGCGAACCAAAGTACAATGATGCAGTAAAGTAATTTTTAGAACCACAGAAGAAAGTAAAATAATTAGCACCACACGTTCGAGCAGTAGGTGTGATATGCATTATGATGCTCAAAATCCTTGCGTTTGGTGGAAACATATTTCCAACTAGACATTTTTATCCATTTGAACGTTCGATTTTTAAACTAGCTTACGAGCGAGTACTCAATTTTTCTTTTTCCTTCACTAGTTTAGCACATACACACTCACACAGCGCCATTTGGCAATAAATTTTCACAAATGGTTGGTACGGGAGCATATGCCGTACATCGCAGGTCCATCGAAAGCAGAATCAGCCTACCGAAACACGTATCGTTGCGGTTGAATGAATTTTAATTGGTGGTCAGTGGCTAATTTATTTACAACGAACTTTACTGCGAAGGGAAGGGAAGGGTGCAGAGGAAGCAGAGTGTGATTCCTGATGCCTGATTATGCCCACATAATTCTACGCTACTACCTTGCACATCGGTTCCCACACTATCCCACACACTTGTTGGAAGCTTATGGATCAGTCTTGCTCGTACATTGTTTTGGTTTTGGGTTCCGGCATTTGATACAATGCGAAACATTGTCCAAACCGGAACACGGTACCGGCGACGGTCGTGGTCGTGGCTTATCTCCCGATTCGTTTATCCTTACGCTAATATGTACAACAGAATCTTCTTACCACCTAGGAACTAGGAACGGCGTGCGCCCTCAGTACGGCCTTTTGATGATGGTACGTATTGAGATGGTGGCACTGAGATTACGTTTATCGTCAGTCAGCTTTCTTCTCCCGCTTTTCTGCAGATAGGTGCAGTTTAGAATAAATTATTATAAATAAACGTTCTACCGCCGGCCTCACACGTCGTCTCCAAAGTCGGAAGCGGCCCGATAGCTAATGACGCTGCGGTTTCCGGTGGGCAGGTAGACGACCACATTCGAGTCCCCACTGGCGTGACCGTGGGTCGGCATCGTGGCGTTAGTGTTTTGGTACAGGTTCGACATGGCCATTGCACTTACAGTGGCGTGGTTCCAACTGTTCGCCCCACCCGGGACACCCGTTTCGCCCACTTTAATGTAGAGCTGCTCTTTCTGTCCCAAATTGTTGAGGGAGGCCATCTTCCGTTGTTGCTGGTGTTGTTGCTGCTGCGCTAGCTGATTACCATGTTCACCAGATACGGTGTCTTGCTTGGTCGATGCCGACCGCACGCTACTTCCGACCGGTGTCCGAGAGAGTTTAAAACGGTTTTTATGGGACCCATTTCTCAACGTTCCCTGGGTCTGCGCTGGGGTAAGCATGGATTGAGTGGAGCCGGATATAGGGCCAGCGGCACGACCTGCAATTCCAGCGCCATTACCGTTGGTGCTGCTGGTGCTGCTGCTGCCACTGCTTGCACTGCAGGCACTACTGGACGCACTGCTCGGACCGTTCGAGCTTCCGTTCTGACTCGGCACTAGGTGATGATATCCACCGCTAACAGATGCGTTGCTGCCGGCGAGCAAGGACATCGTATGAGAAGCCAACTTATTCTCGGTGATATTGATTTTCTCGTTCGGATTGAAATATGATTCCGAGCAGACGTTGCGCCCGTACCCGGCACTGTCATTGTCCGACGGTGGTCGTGTGATCGAAGCGCCCGAGTAGGCCTCGGCGTTGTAATACATTTTACCGGCCGTCGCCGTCGATGGCAGCAGATGATGCAGGCTATCATTACCGGTCCCACCTCCCGGGGCGGTAATAAATCTCGAGTTTCCAATCAAGGTGGTAGTCGCGTAAGGTGCTGGCGATCGAGTTCCACTCGCGCTGTACTCGCTCGGTGCTCTGCTGCCGCCCAGATGCGCCGCCAGATGATTTGGTCCATCCTGCGGTAACGGATTGAAGGATGAAACCTCGGCGTAATCGCTCGGATAGTCGGAATACTCGACGTAGCTGCGTTTTTTGCGAACAGGAGGGAAAACCGTGAAAAATATAAAGAAATCAGTAGACGTTCATTAGACAACCGCTGTCAATAAGACGATGGTGCCGACGGATGCTCTCGGGGTGTGTTGTTTTGCTCGGTTTGCTCCTAAACGCACACTAGCAAATGCTTACCGATTACGGTTGTGATGCAGCAGCGAGTGTGCCTGGCGTTGCTGCTGTTCCAGTGGCATCGTGGAAGACGTGCCGATTGGCGCGTAGTCTTGAATGTGATCCTTACTTCCCGCACCACCCGAATGGCCATGTCCCCATACCATGCCCGACGCGTCCATCCAGAGGCTATCATTTCGCGGTATCTTTACGACACCTCCAGCGGGATGTGCTGTGAATACGGATAATTAAACGGATGATAATGATAGGACAATCGTGGAGGGTACGCAGTGAATGTACACACAAAACTATCGATTTCGAAAACAATGTTTACGTCTGCACTGCACGAAACTTACCCCGTAAGGCTGCGAGCGCCGACTGTTTCATCAACATATGCTTACGCTTCACGAAAACCATCGCACCGAACGATAGCATCATGAGCACCAGAATGCTGCCCAGCACCGCAATGAACCAGGGCTGCGTGAGTACATCGTCCATGTTGTTATGATTGATAGGATACCGGTGCGATGTTTGATCCAACTGCTTAGTGATCGGATCAAGGCGCAGTGTCGCGGGATTGCTGAACGGTCCCATACCGGCGGACGTTGCCGCTGCTATGCTCACGGTGTAAGTAACTCCTTCGGTCAGATTTGCCAACAGCAGCGTCGATGAGGTTGCCTCAATCGTCACATTGCTGAGCACTTTCGAGTAGTTTGACCGTATATCAACTCCGCGCACGATAATGTTGTAAGTACGTAGCACACCTTAAGAATAAAAAATAAAACAATCCGCTTTCATTATGTACTGCAACACTTTATACACTACGCACACTGCTTCCTACCGTTTTGAGCCGTTGCGGGAGGTGGTTTCCATTTCAGGTACACCGCTGATGAATTCAGCAGTAGCGCTTCCATACCGAACGGAGGTTCAGAGGGTACTGTGTGTATGTGTGTTAAAGAAACGAGCAATGAAAAAGTTGTTGCCATGACAAGGAACACCAAGCTAGCTGTGACTTACCGTCCTCCAGCGTTCGTGCCACACGATAGTTTGAAGGCTTTCCTTCGACAGATTTGTAGAATGGTACGATAAAAAACTCATACTCCGCATACTTCTCCAGTCCCGCAACCGAACAAGATGACGCGCCAGCATTCAACACGGTCAGCATCGTGTACGACTGTCCCGTAATCGGACGTTCGGTGTTTAGATTGCGTGAGTAAATGTAGAACCCTTCGACGTACTTTCCATTGATAATCTGTAAAATGGGGTTGCAGAAAGGAACATAACAGACCATATTACCATTACCAGCGTGTTTGCTATGAGCGTCCGTGTCGGTGTAACTAACCTCCCAAACCAATTTCATGGAGGTTGAATCGATTGCGGTAGCATTGACGAGCTCCACCACATCCCCTGATAAGAGACTTGCTCTTGCTTCACTCATGTCGATTCCGGAGCTAATACTATCACTCTGAAATTTAAAATTAACATCAAACATACCAGTTATCAAAACGTAATGCAAACATAACTAATAACCCCCACTTACCGTTCCAAGCAGAATCGGCTCCGATAGAGGGCTGGGCATGGAAATGCCGTGCGAATTTTCAGCCCGAACCACAAAGTAGTACGTCACCCCCACGCTGAGCCCGGTTTGGGTGTAGGTGTTGTCTTGCAGACGATTTGCAGTCTGGTACCAGCCCTCGGTTTGATTGCGTCCAAATATTTCCACCATATATCCCTGCATGCTGGAAGCGCCTACTTTGCTGCTCCTTACCCAGGATATCGTAACGGAGCTGTCGCTCATGTTCGTCACCTGGGGCTTGCCGGGCGGACCGGGGAAGGTGGATGCTTCTGGTGCTCGGTAGAATTTTATGTTTGGATTGGTGGGCACGTCAACTCTCAGCAGTGCGCTCCAGGTAGTTTTGCCCGTTTTGCTGCTCGCGACACAGGTGTACAGGCCTGTGTCGTCAGTTTTGCTCAAATCGGATATAGCCAGCGTCCCGGAGTCGGTGACGTTTATCTTTTCCGATGCCACCACCGGGATTCCGTCCTTATACCACGAAATTACCGGGGAAGGAACGCCGCTAGCCTTGCACGGCAAGATGGCGACGGATTTGGTGGGCAACGTTTGGTTGCAGGGACCCTGCAGGATCAGGGGCGGTGGTCGATCGTCCTGAAGATTTACACTCAGTACAACGCGCGTGCTCACACTGCCGACACTGTTTACGGCGCTGCACACGATCACCTTCCCATTGTCCACGCGTCCGATGTGGGTAATGGAGAGAACGCTGGTGCCGTCGGCATTTTGCGTGACCTCCAGGTTCCCCATCCGACTACCCGGTAGCAGCAGCGTTCGGTTACCTTCCACCGACCAGAACAGCGTTGGATATGGGTGTCCGGTTGCCTGACATTCGAACAATGCTTCCGATCCAGGCTCGACGAGTTGATTTTTCGGTCGCACCAAAAAGCTGGGCAGAGCTGTGCAGCGGGGGTGAGCGAAACGGGAAGAAAGGAGAATACGGGTCGTGCGGTCAGCAGAAAGTGCTTCGATTGTGGTCACACGGATCAACGATGCAGACTGAACATGTCTTGACTTACAATGCACCACCAATGTACCGGATGCGGTGATGGATCCGACGGCATTGTCCGCCTCGCAGCTGTACTCGCCCATATCTTCAATTGTGATGTCATCTATTCGTAAGCTTCTGTCCTCGAGCACTCGAACTCGTTCTGTACGGAGACGGAGCAAAGTATGGTTCGACGTGCGTACACGCATTAGTGGTGCAGGCTATCTTCAACGAGACTACCATTTCTTCCCTTTCAAGTGCAACACATCCGGGGAATCGAACAAGGGTGCTTCGAATTAATAGAAATTACCCAGTGATTTATGCTGGATTGCAAGAACGATGCATGCAGTTCTGTTCCTGTTCGCAGTTTCTCTGCTGCGTCGTTGGCTGTCATTTCTTATAAGATTCGAAAATCCAATTGCAAATCCACCCATAAGGCTGGACAGTGCATCAGGAGTTTGGTTGCCTATCGTGTTTTGTCTAACTTATTTTTGTATGAATTCCTTTATATCGCGCAGCTTCGTAATGTTTCAAAAATTTTGGAAATATCTAGGATAATTTCTAAGCTATGATGAAGTCGTATCAACTCGGTCTTTCTACACCTTCAAGTAAATCTCACCCAAAATTTTGACCACAAACAACTTTGTGCCGCACCCAACGATGCGATTTGCGCACGTCAATAGATAACGCACCGGTACCGGCGGGGCCAGGGTACCGGTAATTAATTTATTTTGAACCGCCTCGATTATATCAGGAAGAGGTATTACCTCGTTTGGTAGGACGAATTTCCTGATTCGCAATTGCCACCAGTCCTGCATACGTGACAACTTTATCCTGGACAACGAATTTATGGGCCTAACCGCAACCCTTTTAAGGGACGGCGGCTCCAGCTCACGTAACGTATTTTTGTGCACACCGTTAGCCGTACGCTGTTTTGTTCCATGATAAACAAGCTAATAATAATACTACGACTAATGACAGCACATAAAACACTGCGCCGTCCTATTATTGCTCCATTCACTGGTTCGCACGTCCGATTTCCAGCATCCTTGCCGATTCCCGGATTTTCCGTTTCCGATTATCACCGACCGTGCTACGGCCTCAATACGTACCGAGCGGCATATTGCCTCCGGAAGCCGATCGTCTCCATAGAACATCTGGTAGCGGTTCTCCACCGACCCGGCACTGGAACACGACGGAGCTGCCGGCCACGACGGTCTGGTCCTGCGGTCCACGTATTAGGAATGGTTTCACTGTAAAAATATTTACCACCATAAAAGCGGATGCGGGTAGTTTCAAGGTCCACGGGACCAATCGGACGGCACGAGAAAAGTGAGCGGAGTGCCAGTTCAGCCACATTCCAAGCGCAGTGAACGTGAAAAAACTTACCGTGAACGCGAAGAAAGGCAACGGTGGATTCACGTACCCCGACAATGTTCTTTGCCACACACTGATAACGACCGTCGTCTGATTGGCGAGCGTCTTGTATGGCCAGATTGCCACCGTCCACGATACGAATCCTGTAAGGGAGTGATTTATGCGCCCGGTTACAATGCATCTTGGTACGAATGATAGCGATTGAAAAAAAAAAGCACGAAACGAAAATTTCTAAAACGCTGGAATGCGAAAGATTAACTTTTGGCTAACGAGAGCCAAAGTTCACCGGGACCGTTTTCGGCGCACCCGGAAGTGTTGATAAGTATCATTACCTCCCATTACTCATGCAAAAGCGATCGCCTACCAGCGGGAAGTTTGGTAGTACAAATAAAATGACCACGCTTGCAAATGTTGTTATTCCAGCCAAAGTTAATAAATAATGTGTAATGTGGTTGACATAGTGTGTAGTAGCCAGTGGAAACCAAGGTAACAAACCGGGGCAACCATTTCCGTGTTCAGAGCGAGGGCGAGAGCGAGAGAGTGAGAGAGAAGGCTTACCGTTTGGAGCTGGTGAGATCTAAAGTTTGTCCGTTTTTGCGCCAGAAAACTGTCGGTTCCGGTGAACCCCTCGGTGGTCCGCATTCTAGGAGCACTGTTTCACCCTGCGCCACCCGTGTGTTTTGCGGTTCCAGGCGAAACTCTTCCCGGAGAACTGAAATTAAACGGCAAAGTAAAAGGGCATACATGATTATTTTACGTATAGACAGCTGCAAATAGTTGGCCGTATGTGCCTTGCCGAAACTAACAAATCGCATCCTGTTTGCTTAAAGAGTGTTTTTTTTTTGGTTTTCTTTATGGAATATGTTGCTGTTTGCATAAATCATTCCGCTTAACTGTATAAAAGAAATGCAAAATGTGTAGCAAAAAGGCACCAAATGAGTTTTCAGATAGATGTTACCAGCACGGTAAAAATCTTGGCGTGTTTACAGAATTCCCCAAAGTTATAATCCACAATACAAAATTTCGCGAAGTAATCTCACCCGATGATAAAGACCAGGTATTAAGTGCAACTTTTCAAACACGACGCATCGTGCGCTGTACACTCTTTCCGACTTCTCACGTGTTCGGAAGCGACAACAGGGCTGGAATGAAAAGCAACGTTCAAGCGAGGAGCAGCTTCTCACCAAACCCGAAAGGTAACGCCACACCAGGTGGGGTTATTGGCGAACTGTACTGCAAGTAACTAATGTCGCAAGCTACGTTTACAATACCAAAAAGCCCTCTAATGTATCTTCTTCGATTCTCGAAACAACTCGCATCGGTTGCAGACCCGAAATGCTCCAAATACTACTGCACATCGCCTCCGGTTGCCATCTCGCATCGGCAACGGGCACGAAAATTGCGAACGCACGTTGTGGGGGTGTCGATTACATTTCACGGGACGTGACTTGCAAAACTTTACGCTAACCAATCTTGTACCGTCGCTGTAATCCTATCGCAAAAAGTTAATGCAGAGGACAACGACTATGTCCAATGGCAATGGCGCACGGGGACACGCAAGCAAGCAGCGTGATGGCATTGGGAGGGTGCAGCGGGGGAAACCGGGCGTGATGCTTGCCGCTGGGTTTCGCCGGAAAAATCCAAACGCAAGATTAATACGTGGTGAATTAGCCACGTTTTTGTGGAACCGCGAACGGAGAGCAAAGTGCAGGAACAGTATACGAAACCATAGTAGGTCCTATCGGAAATCACCGGGATGAGTGTTTTTTCGAACAAGAGACGAAGTGCGAGAAGACGGTGTGAGTGTGAGCAACCCAAACCCCGGACGCTGTGTTTTAGTGCTGAAGCAGGAAAAGTGGAAGGGATCGGCCAAAATCATTTGTCAAATATCGTAATCCTCGTAGTACAGTGAGAATGGATTGCATAAATTGGATTAACTTTCCTTAAAGATTTATCCATTCCCGCAGATGGTGTCATTAGGTAAATAGATAGCTCAAACGTAAAGACGATGGGTTAGAATATGTAAATTCGAATAACTTAGTGAAAAAGAGCATAAAAATTCTTCGATGAAACAAAATGATTATAAACAAGGATTGCAATATTTTAACGCTTGTGGTTCAATCGAGAAATGAAGCGGAAGTATCACTTCTTATCGACGCCTGTGCGAAATAGTGTTAATAGCATAGCTGGTGTGCGTTTATGCACAATATCTACAGCTAATACTCTCCTTCAGCGTGCTCGATACCACTCCTTGCCGGGAATCACTACATTAAATAGCTCGTAAGCCGTAACGTCGATAACGCTGTCCAGCGAACCAAAAACCACTATCGCTAGGGCGCTGCGACCACGTCTAAGTCACACACACACACACAGAACGAAAAAACACATGCAAAATTGCATTCTTGTACCGCTTGCCATCCTTGAAGGCGACCCGAGCACCTTTTTTATTTATGACATGGACTCGAATAAATATTCCTTCACATTTTTATCCGTTGAAATCTCCCTCTCGGCCATTATTTTTCACACACTTGAACGCGTTTTCCTCGTGCTGCGTTCTATCAAACAGCACACTGCTGCCAGGTTCTACCATGTTTCTGCAGCTAGTAGTGCAGCTTTGCTGGTGGCGCAAAAAAGTAAAGCTATTTCCTTTTTCCTAGTTTTACTTCACCTTCTCGTTTAGCGCGTTTTTTTTCCCCTCTTGTGTGTCGTCTCTATTTTTGTACTTGAAAGATGGTTTGTTGTTTTGTTTTGTGTTTACTCACTGTGAAGGAAAGATATGACTATGGTTGCATAATAAAAGATTCATAACGTGGGCATTAATATGTATGCTGCGCAATTTGCTCCGTGTCGCGAGGGATAGTTGAGGTAAAAAAAGCTGCTTTTATTTAGTTGCAAACGAATTTGCACAACACATTGTCAATGCTACGCAGCACACGCGGAGACGTAGGATGTACAATATTAAACATATATTTTTACAAACAACTTATCACTTCTTTCATTTCAATCATGTTAAGTGCTTTCGTGTAGTATCTAACAAAAGAAGCGTCATCCAGTTCCAGAACGGTCGCGTTCTTCACCCTGAGAAGAAAGGGAAGTAAAGATGCAGAAACTAATTGCTGCAAATCGAACGGGTGATGATTTAATACAGCGCTAGTAGCTACGGGAGGCACCACCGAACTGTAAGTGCACTGTCAATCACGTCCCAAACGACCATTCATACATGTTTTCAATCAATGTCATACCAATATTCCCCCCAGGATCGAAAGCAATATGAATGGCATTTATTACTCCTGCTGAAGCATTGCGCAAAAATATGAGACGGAAGGAAAATTTAAGACCAAGAGGTTCTCATTTGTTTTAAGTGCTGGCAAACGTGCGTCCCGACAGTCCCGAATCGAATGCCAAAAGCCGCACACAAGCGCGTTGAAAGAAATGTGTGGATTTATTTTCGTAACCTCGTTCGATTAAGGATCAATCGTTTCGAACTGTCAATCAGCGGTGCTTGGGAGCCTCGTTGGCCATAGAGGAAACCATTAGAGCGCACCTAGAACGCGCGGGAATGACACAGAACCAAGTGCGAATGAGCGTCGGTGAAGCTGTGGTAAAGCAGTTTGAAATTACTTTCTGCGTCTTTTGCACGCTTGCGGTACGGGTGGAAGGAAGCCCGCTCGAGGTGGGCTATAAATTTTAACTCTCCATTTCCTACCTGACACTTGAAGCGTCGCGTTGTGACTTCTGGCTACACCGAGTTCGTTCGTCGCTTCGCACCAATAAACACCGGCATCGCTCTCGCGACGTGAGTGCACGACCTGGAAAATTAAAGAAAATTTCTGTTAGCAAAACCGGTACATAATTCGCTCGTATTAAAATGAAACACCGTTTCAAGGAGATGCTTGCATCGGTGCAGGTGAACTCTAGCGACGATCTAGTGAAACGCATCTTCACCATCAGCTACGTCCGCACACACGTTAATTTGAGGCTTGATATCGGAACGGAAATAAAAATAAGATCGTACCATTTCGCCCAATTCTCCATGGACGGAATGCGGAATTCAAATTTAAAATATAATTGCTTATGCTTTCATAAAACCATAAAGCGAGCAATGGAGCAAATCCCCTCGGCCACACCCGACCCGAGCACACCGAGCGAACCGAGTACGCTAAGGCCTGTCGAAATTGCATTGTCTGATAAAGAGCGAGTCTTTCGGTATATCGCATACGTTGCACTTGGACGAAAAATGATTTTATTACTTCGGGCAAAGGGTGCACCGGGCGGAAAGAAACGATTATTACAGTGCTAGTCGCCCCATGAAGTTATACCATCGAGGCATCATCATCGTGGCGATGATCGTTGTCGTTATCCACATCATTGTTCCTTCGAACGCTTTTTATGAATCTCTCAGAACAGTCAGCAGGATGCTTGCTAGTTTGATGTCTGTATTGAGTGGAAACAGGATACCACCGGGAGGGCGAACGGGCGCACGGGCGCACGGGCGAACGGGCGGCTAGCCCAGTGTGTATTTAGATGCACGAAAGGCGGCTGTGGACCTTTTTTCTCGCAGAACGATATCATCATCATCATCATCGTCGTGCTCGTTTTACATCGACACCACTCGGGGCTCGCTCTCTGCCGATGTCGCACTCACCGGAAGGAAGGAAAGAAAATGAACCGATGGAAAAGTGGTACGTCGATGAACTGTGCATGGGTGGAAAATGTGCAACCGTCCAATGTCACGTACCACCCACCGTCCCTCGGCTGTGCCGATCGGAGTCTCTGTGTAAATCGTTCCGAGAGTTGAGAAATTAAAAATTCAAATCGACAGCATCTCGACGGGGGAGTCCGAGCGCGGAACGAAACGGGAACACTATCCATGTTGCCTTTACCTTCAGGAAAAATAAACCTCCAGCGGGTAGGAGGATTTTGTGCGAACCCGGTTCGGCTTTAATCGGTTCACCATCCTTAAACCATGTGACGGTTGGTGTTGGGACGCCTTCCGCTTTACAGTTGAGTGTTGCTGGCTCGTGCCGGGGGACAATGACGTCTAGGGGATGTTCTGTAATTTTTGGATATTCCAATGCTGAAACGAGAACGAGCAACGAAATATTTGATTAATATTTTGCGTTTTTTTTTTTTCATTTCAACAAGATGTACTACACGGTTTGTTCAATTAATATTCGGATTGTTTTTCAACCTTCTTGCCTTATTGATTGTTTTATTGTTATTTCTTGACTTGACATGAATCTTTTTGAATTTTGAGTTTGAAAATATAGAATAATAAGTCGTGGGGTTCGCTCTTTAGTCTTTCTTTATTTTCGCGTCTGTTCTGCTTAACCGATCAAGTGGAAGAGAGCGTTTCACTGGTC